>JAFLJL010003226.1:0-21591 GCA_018398815.1 Conus ventricosus | reverse complement strand
AGTATCAGGCACAGGCAGTGCAGGGGCAACTTCTCTTCTCCCTTCTGAGTCACTCCTCATTTAGTAACTTCGTTTTTCTGCGCGTTTGCTTGCTCGGAAAAGCGAAAGTAGACTCTTGCGAAGCATATTGTGTGACACACAAGTTTCTGTGCACCGTGAAAGTTACATCCATGGAAATGTCTTAGAACCAGCTACACGTTTTTTTAAAGAAAAAGGGGGGTGAGTTACACTTTAAAATGTGTTGACTTCAAACAAGTGTACTACTGTCATAACAACAACAAAACACATTAAAGTGTTTTGACTTCAAAACAAGTATACTACTGTCATAACAACAACAAAGACATTAAAGTGTGTTGACTTCAAAACAAGTGTACCACTGTCATAACAACAACAAAACACATTAAAGTGTGATGACTTCAAAACCAGTGTACCACTGTCATAACAACAACAAAACACATTAAAGGGTGTTTGCTTCAAAACCAGTGTACTACTTTCATAACAACAACACAACACATTTAAGCCTGGTGACTTCAATACCATTGTTGCACCATCCTAACAACAACAAACTCAATTACAATTGTAGAGTGACAGTTGACAGCCGCATGATGTTATAACGCCCAGGTCGCAACATGTTGAAGAATGAGGTTTGAACTATCCTTTCCTAATATTATGGGTTCTTCGCCTCTTTGATGCAATAAACCTGTTATACAGCCTGTTATACAGCCTGTTATACAGCCTGTTATACAGCCTGTTATACAGCCTGTTATAGAGCCTGTTATACAGCCTGTTATACAGCCTGCTATACAACTTGTTATACAGCCTGTTATACAGCCTGTTATACGGCCTGCTATACAACCTGTTATGCAGCCTGCTATACAACTTGTTATACAGCCTGTTATACAGCCCGTTATACAGAATGTTATACAGCCTGTTATACAGCCTGTTATACAGCCTGTTATACAGCCTGTTATACAGCCTGTTATACAGCCCGTTATGCAGCCTGCTATACAACCTGTTATACAGCCTGTTATACAGCCTGCTATACAGCCTGTTATACAGCCCGTTATACAGCCCGTTATACAGCCCGTTCTACAGCCCGTTATACAGCCCGTTATACAGCCTGTTGTACAGCCTACTATACATGTTGTTATACAGCCTGTTATATAGCATCACAACATGTTCAGTGCTAACATCTTTGGAACAACAAAAGCAATACACCCCAAATCAAAACAAAACAAATATGAGAGACAGACAGACAGAGAGAGAGAGAGAGAGAGAGAGAGAGAGAGAGAGAGAGAGAGAGAGAGAGGGGAGAGAGAGAGAGAGACTGACAGACAAACAGACAGACAGACAGACAGACAGACAGAGAGAACAGAGACAGATAGGCAGAGATAGACAGACAAAACCACAGAGAGAGAGAGAGAGAGAGAGAGAGAGAGAGAGAGAGAGAGAAGAGAGAGAGAGAGAGAGAGAGAGAGAGAGAGAGAGGAGAGATGATGATGATGATGATGATGATGATGATAATCTTTATTTCCAAGGGTAACAGATAAGCAAACACATGCTTTTTTACATCCGGCCCTTGCCCCGTTAAGGGACTAAGTATGACTAGCGACTAAGACTTACAAAACTTTTAACACACATATCTTCATAACATTAAAAAGTTCATCCATTAACAGTTAAGGCGTAGATGACTTTATAAGGAAAAAAGAAACGATTTAAACAACACACAAGAATAAAGAAATTGATTACAAAGAAGAAAAGAATCGGCACACACAGATATGGAATAAGCGATCCTCCTATCGAAGGAGAGAGAGAGAGAGAGAGAGAGAGAGAGAGAGAGAGAGAGAGAGAGAGAGAGAGAGAGAGAGAGAGAGAGAGAGAGAGAGAGAGAGTTACATTACTTTTGTAAAAAAAAAAATAGCATTCAACAAACTGCTAAGGATGATAATTAGACAATTATAATGCATCAATAATATCAACATTTGTACTTTCTTTTACATTTACATGATAAGGCAAAACGAGAACGAACAATCAGTTATCAGTAAGCAGCAATAAATTCCTAGCAGTAGAAAGAAACTCGTGGAGAGCGTGGCAACAGAGAGTCCTCAGAAGAGAAGCCCCCTTCAAGCAAGTGTTTCGGCCCTTATCTCCTGACACTCTAGGGGGTTGGGCCACACCCGGTTCATGACTCCGGATGTCCCTCTGCTGCCCCCCTTTTTTTTTCCCCCCATCTTGGGACGAGCCATGGCTGGGATTCGAACCCATGACCCTCTGGACATGCTCATTTTCTACTTAATGACTCGCGCTTTAACCACTGAGCCACAGGGACACCTGTATATTGAGGGAAATTAAGCCTTATGAAGTTCACTTTTGTTCCTCCTTGACCAGATCCAGCTTGAACACCTTTCTGCCGCTTCTGCCATTGCTTTCAGGGCTCTGGTTTTTTCCTTCCCTGCAACTGAGAGCTGCTTCATGAGGCTGTATGCAGACGTTCCTACAAATCCCCTAGCTCCAATTTCTGCAGTGAGGACTTTGACCTGATAGCCTTCTCTCCTCAGGCTGTTTGCCAGATCAGCATACTTTTCAGTCTTGTAGATTTGAGCTGCCTCCATTCTGTTCTCATATGGCACCGTGAGCTCGATCATGATCAGCTGCTTGGTTGACTTAGAGTGGACTACTATGTCTGGTCTCATGCCACTCTTGCTGATGATCTCTGGGTGACTCTTCCATTCTGGGAGGTCTGCAGTGCACTCCCAGTCATCTGCCCCATCCAGCAGACTCTGCCTGCATGTTTCGAGTGTACTGTTGTTCTTGGCCATGATTTGCTGCCTCCTGCCGTGAAGAATGTTGCGGGTGCTTTTGGAGTCCTGATTCTCCCTTTTGTGGTGTTGGTACTAGCCCAGACTACTTGTACAATCTCTTTGAGCACTTGGTTGTGCCTCCATGTGCACCTTCCTTGAGCCAGGGCTACTTTACATGAGCTTAGAACATGCTCCACTGTTTGTTTTTCATGGCAGAGGGGGCATGCAGGATCGTCTGTTTTCCCCCACTTCACCAGGTTTGCATTTGAGGGCAGAAGGTCATATGCAGATCTGAGAATGAAGCTGATCCTGAGAGGGGCCATGTGCCAAATGTCATTCCAAGTTAGACTTCTTTGGAGTGCATTCTCCCACGTTGTCCATTGCCCTTGCTGGCTCTGCTGGACTGCTTTTTGGAGTCTTTTTTGGTCTTCTTCTTTTCTCATCTCCTGAATCATCATGTCTCTTTTGGCTTTTCCTTTGGCCTTTGACCACCATTCAGTTTTGGTCACCCCCAGTCCTTGTCTGTTGGTCTGTGTGTGTCCTGTTATTTCTCTGATCTTGAGACTTTCTTTTGCAGAATCCATCGCCTCTTGAACTTTCCATTTTCTGCCTGTCTTGAGCTGGGGCTTGATTGCTTCTACCACCTTATCTCCTGAGTCCTCCAGCATGCTTTGAAGTCTGATCTTCCCTGCTTTGTATTCCTCCAGGATGGATGTCAGTGGTAGTTTGAGCTTTGCTTGGCGACAGTACAGCGCGATGTCAGTCAGACAGGGTGGGACACCAAGCCATTACCTTGTGAACTTGTTGATTTTGGCTTCCATTGTCTCCACTGTGCTGGTGCAGATGTCGTATATCATCTGAGGCCATAGGAGCTTTGGTATCAGCATGAACTGCAGACACCAGGCCTTGTATTTGCCAGGGAGCCCACACTGATCAATGGTCTCCAAGCCTTCTTCCGCCATCTGCTTGGTTTCTTTTGCTCTTTGTGTGTCTTTCAGCGTATCATCATACCATCTTCCAAGGCTCTTGACTGGTTCTTCTGTGACTGTTGGAATGGCCTGGTTGGCAACACTGAAGACCACAGATTCGGCCACTTTTTCTTTCCTCAGTGAGAGACTCCGTGATTTCTTTGGCTTGAACTTCATTCTGGATGAGGCAACTATGTCGTCCAGCCTCTCCAGCACATGACGTGTCTCGTCTTCTCTGGATGAAATCACTGTAGTGTCATCCATGAAGGCCTTGAGAGGAGGCATCTTGTATCCATCGCCAAGGTCTGTTTGTCTCGCGTTGTTTGTTGCTGCTTTCAAGATGAGTTCCATTGCCAGCACGAACAGTATCGGGGAAATTGCACAGCCCATTGCAATGCCCACTTCCAAGTTGATCCAATCAGTTGTGTTCTCCTTGGTAGAGAACCGCATTGAGAAGCCATTGAAGTACTTCTTGAGCATGTCGCGGATGTTCTTTGGCACATGGTACATCTCAAGAGCCAACTGTATCATCTCAGGGGGCACAGATCCATATGCGTTTGCCAGATCAAGCCACACTACGTCCAGGTCTCTCTTTTCTGTTTTTGCTTTTTGGATTGCGTCCCAGATCATTGTGGCGTGTTCTACACAGCCAGCCACCTGGGATCCCACCTTTTCTGGACTGACACATCCAAGTACTTGTTTCCATCAGGTACTTGGTCAGCCTTGCTGCCATGACAGAGAAGATTTTCCCTTCGACGTTCATAGTGATACTGGCCTGAACTGGCTGATGTCACTTGAGTTTTGCTCTTTGGGGATGTACACACCATCTGCCGTCATTCACTGGCCGCTGATCTTTTGGTTTCTCCAAGCCGATCGCAGCAGCCTGTGGGCCACTCCAGCACCTTGGGACATTTTTTTGTAAAGCTGGTAAGGTATTCCGTTTGGCCCTGGTGATGATTTGGCTCTGGCTTTGTCGACCACCTTCTTGATTTCCGCCAACGTTGGAGGCTTGCCATTGAACTGTTCCTCGGGTTCGTTGGCCACACCAGACCTTGAATGTCGAGTGGTGCTTTGCCTGTGAGTCAGAGTATGTTTTCCTCAGATGCTGCTCAAAACTCCTTTGTCCACACTTAGGGTCCGATTTTGGGCTGCTCAAACAGTTTGGCCCAAACTGGAAGGGGTCTCTGTAGAAGCGCTCTTTTGTCTTCTTCTTTTTGCTCTTCTCTTCCTCGCAGATTCCCCCTTTGCTGAGGGCGCTGTGTTTTTCTTTCAGGTCTTCCCACGTTTTTCCAAGCCTTGTTTTTCAGTGGCAGTGCGGTCTTCATTTGCTTCTTGAGGTTGTTCTTTTGACTCTGATCTTGTCCATCTTTTCTTGGCGTCGGGAAATTCTTTGGAGGTGTTTTCTCTTTGGGTGTTTTACTCCATAGGCGTCACTACATGTGGCATACACAATGCCCCCCATAGTGGCTAGTTGTGTTCCAGGGTGCTTTTCCCTATCGTGCATCGAGTTTTTTTGGACGATTTTTGCATCCAGTTTCTCCCAATCTTCATTTCGTTTGCTCGTGGCAGGTTGAGTTTCAGGCGCCTGGCTCGAGGGCCTTGCAAATTCCTCATCGAACCAACAGCGTGGATGTCCTTGGCCACTGTGGTTTAAATCCTGGCCTTGGTCTTCCGACGTCTTATCTGCTGATGCAGTGCGCTGCTGGCTCATTCAGATGAGTCTTCACCATCCCACCTTTGTTCTGTGGATCTTCATGCCCGGTGGTAGCGAAACGCTTTCCACAGACATATGGAAATTTCCATTTGGTCCATGTTCATAGTCCGTTTGGGGGTTTGCAGTCGTGATTGTTGAGCACCGATGGATTCATCATTCTCTCCCCTTTCGGTGAATCCTGGAGCATCTTTTCCTTTTATTTTTAGTAGCCACATTTTTAAGGCAAAGTGGGGAGCCAGCCCCCCAGAGCCCTTGGTTCTGGTCTTTTCCCCAGTGTCCTACGGTCTTTCCCGGACGTCCTCCGGCCTATTCCCGGAGTCAATGGTTTACCATGCATCAGTAGAAAGAAATTCGTGGGAGCGTGGCAAACAGAGAGTCCTCAGAAGAGAAGCCCCCTTCAAGCAATGTTTTCGGCCCTTATCTCCTGACACTCTTGGGGGTTGGGCCACACCCGGTTCATTGATCCGGATGTCCCTCTGCTGCCCTTTTTTTTCCCCCATCTTGGACGAGCCATGGCTGGGATTCGAACCATGACCCTCTGGACATGCTCATTTTCTAAATTAAAGATCGCGCTTTAACCACTGAGCCACAGGGATCACCTGATATTTGAGGGAAATTAAGCCTTATGAAGTTCACTTTTGTTCCTCCTTGACCAGATCCAGCTTGAACACCTTTCTGCCGCTTCTGCCATTGCTTTCAGGGCTCTGGTTTTTTCCTTCCCTGCAACTGAGAGCTGCTTCATGAGGCTGTATGCAGACGTTCCTACAAATCCCCTAGCTCCAATTTCTGCAGTGAGGACTTTGACCTGATAGCCTTCTCTCCTCAGGCTGTTTGCCAGATCAGCATACTTTTCAGTCTTGTAGATTTGAGCTGCCTCCATTCTGTTCTCATATGGCACCGTGAGCTCGATCATGATCAGCTGCTTGGTTGACTTAGAGTGGACTACTATGTCTGGTCTCATGCCACTCTTGCTGATGATCTCTGGGTGACTCTTCCATTCTGGAGGTCTGCAGTGCACTCCCAGTCATCTGCCCCATCCAGCAGACTCTGGCTGCATGTTTCGAGTGGCACTGTTGTTCTTGGCCATGATTTGCTGCATCAATAATCATAACACATTTTTCATGATATGTGCGTGTGCGTGTGCGTGTGCGCGCGCGCGCGCGCGTGTGTGTGTATGTGTGTGTGTGTGTGTGTGTGAGTGTGTGTGTGTGTGTGTGTGTGAGTGTGTGTGTGTGTGTGTGTGTGTGTGTGTGTGTGTGTGTGTGTGTGTGTGTTGTGTGTGTGTGTGTGTGTGTGTGTGTGTGTGTGTGTGTGTGTGTGTGTGTGTGTGGTGTGTGTGTGTGTGTGTGTGTGTGTGTGTGTATGTTGTGGTGTGTGTGTGTGTGTGTGTGTGTGTGTGTGTGTGTGTGTGTGTGGAGAGATAACGATAACGATAACGATAACGATATTTTATTCAAGAAAAGGCCAAAGCCCCATTTGAAGGGGAAATATGCAAAACTAAATGCGAACTTTTCACGCACTTTAGTGTACATAAACAGTATAAAACATATGCCTGATATTTATGTCAGTTACAATAGCATCATGCTATATCATATTATAGTGCTCCGCCGTTTAAAAGACTTATACAGATACATAGAAAAATTATTCATAGTAGCTACATTTCTCGACGACAAAAGTAAGATTAAACTAAATAATGATGGTCTGCTATAATACTTGGCAGGAATATATTTTGCTCTCAAATCATTTAGTGCTGGGCAACACAACGCAAAGTGGACTTCATCCTCTACACCGGATCCACACATAGGGCACAACAAAGACCTTTTATCTTTTTATACCTCTGACTATGCACTGTTATGTCAGAGACACCTAATCTAAACTTTGTTAAAGCACATTTTATAAATCTATTCATATCTATTCCAATGTATGGTTCTGCTGAATAGTTCATTTTAAATTGTCTGTACATAGAGAATCTGTCACTACTTTGGATATGACAGTCCCAATCTTGCCACCTACAGTCTATCATGCGTTGCTTTAAAAACAGCCAAAAAACTTGGGACGCAACCCACACCTTGGTTTAGCCATACAAATGAAAAACCATAACTACATAAACATTTTCGAATATTCGTTTGCCCAAGTATCTTTAACACTCTTGCATCTAAGTCATATCAGCGTTTGTATGCTTGTGCAGGTAGTCTGTCACAAATGCATCTGTATCAGTTTGAGCCAATATTTAATGCTTTTGAAGTATGAATTGATGTAAATGGGAAATCTACCAAGTTCACCATAGACCAAGTCATTTGGGGTACGTCTGTCCACACACAAAAATCGTTTCATGGCAAAACAGTGCAATTTTCAATTTCATGACCTGTTTCAAACGCCCAAATCTCAGCTCCATACTGAACTATTGGCTGAACTTGTGCATCAAACAACTTGAAAAATAACTCAGCTGAACTGTGTTCAAACTTGTACAAAACATTAAACACACTCATAATGGCACGTTTGCCTCTCTCACACGGTCTTGACATGCAAAAGTAAAGCTGAGCTTCGTGGAAAATTAAATACCCAAGTACTTATATGCGTTTACAACCGATATTTTTGATGAACCATAAACCCATCGCCACATGCAGCAAATAGCCACCTTTACGGAAAACTAAAACACTTGTTTTGTCCATATATTACCTTAAGCTCAAGTCTTTGCACAGCAGAGTATAAACTATTCAGCTGAGTTTGAAAACCCAATAACAGTTTCAGATAAACAACACAATATCATCGGCAAACAGCAAAATGAATATCTGAATCAAACTAAAAGTAACACCATGCCTACCCTTTTCAATAATTTCGAGAGCTAATCATTCATAAACAACGAAAATAAAACAGGACTACAAACATCCCCTTGTTTAACCCCTTGTGTACACATAATGAAATCACTGAACCTAGCCCCACTCTTTATTTTGACTTTAACGTTTTCATACATACTTCTCGCGCAACTATAAAGCTTACCCTTTATGCCATTTTTTATAAGAACTGGCCATAACAGTTTCCGTGAAATCGAATCAAAAGCTTTCTCGAAATCAACAAAAGCAGCATACAATTTTCTGTTATTAGCAAACTGTTTCTGAACCGCCGCCAGCAGAGTAAACATATGGTCTATTGTGCTGTAATCCTTTTTGAAGCCAGCTTGAAATTCACCAGTAATATTGTTAAGTTCTACCCACATCATGCTAGTCTTTTATTAATTACAGAACCGTACAGTTTACTAGCTATATTACATAATGAGATGCCCCTGTAATTGTTTGGATCATTTACATCTCCCCTTTTTGTACAAAGGAAGAATGATCGACTCTGTCCAGCTTCAGGATAGATCCCCTTATCAAAACAAAGCATTAAATAATTTTACAAGAAAAGTTATAGCATTGTCCCCTAAATGTTTAAAAAACTCACTTATAAGTCCATCAGGTCCTTGCAGCTTTACCAGTTTTCAACTTTTTTATTGCAGATAATACCTCGTGTTTTGTGATGGACCGATCTAAATAATTGGTATATTCGTCATCTTCTGATAACTGACCGGCATAAACGATAGAATCATCGGCGATATCTTTTTCCAAAATATTCTTAAAGTGATCATGCCATTCATGTATTGAGATATTATTCGATTCTGTGTACTCTTTTTTAATACAAATTTAACATTTTTCCAAAAACTCTGCTGTTTATTGATAGAATAAGAACTTTTTGAAACAACGAATCGTTATATGACCTTTTCTTTCTATCTAATAAATTCTTGTACTCTCTTCTGCTGACGCAGTATACATGACGATCGATAATGTCAAATGTTCTGTTACACGTTCTCAATAACTTTCTTACATTTAGTCTTGTAGTTTTACATCTGAATCAAATCAATTATTCTGTTGTCTCTAGAACCGACGGAAATTTCTGTTTCATAGAATCTGCAGCACACTTTATAGCATCGTTAAATATCTCGAGTGCTACATTGTATTCACATCTACCATGTCTGACGCATTCAACAATCGCTCATGGGCAACGTCTGAATTAATTGCATCACAAAAAACAGTTGCATGCTCATTTTTCCACACAAATTTTTCCACATATTCTCTCTTATTAGGATATCCATGCTCAGATATGCCTTTTATATTCATGCTGAACTCTAACGGCATGTGATCAGATTCGATCCGTTCACTCACACAAAATGCACAGGAAGTATTCACAATATCATAAAGATCGCATGATGCAACAAAATAATCATTCACACTGCTGCCAGAGTCACAAATATATGTACATAACCCCTCTTTATCCCCATTACATACACCGTTGAATAGAAATAACCCCAAGCTACACACATATTCAACAAACACTTACCATACATATTTATACCCTTATCTTTTGAGCATCGTTTGATGTTGACTTGATTAAATTATCAAACCATGAAAACTGTGTGTGTGTGTGTGTGTGTGTGTGTGTGTGTGGAGAGGAGAGAGAGAGAGAGAGAAGAGAGAGAGAGAGAGAGAGAGAGAGAGAGAGAGAGAGAGAGAGAGAGAGAGAGAGGAGAGAGAGAGAGAGAGATGGCATTATTATTTACCTTCCCCTTCCATTTTTTTCTGTTTTCTTTTTGACCATTCATACACTACCCAAAACTATAATTATTAATTAAGCGACAATCCATCGAAACGCAACCGTAATTAACGAAGAGAGAAGAGAGAGAGAGAGAGAGAGAGAGAGAGAGAGAGAGAGAGAGAGAGAGAGAGAGAGGAGAGAGAGAGAGAGAGAGAGAGAGAGAGAGAGAGAGAGAGAGAGATATTATAATTTCAGTTTTTCTATCCAAAATATCACATGCTAAACATTGCTATAAATTTGAATAAAGAGCAATACATCAATAGGATCAACAGTAATCCGGACACACATTTATCACCTTGCAGTTACAGTGCTCAAAGAATAAAAGTATTAAGACATCAATCAATTAGTGACAATGCACCAATGAAACCAGCGACCACAACAGTCATTCATCATGATATAATTTCAATCATTAATAAAACCGATAGTAACCATATCTCTTATTTATCATTACCTGGTTTTAAAAACATCAGTGAAAGGAAACGGCGTATCAGTTTAATATGCAGCAAAACAGAGGGTGTGCCATGGTATATGTATTTTGTCCCTAATAGCAATGGTCTGATGTGAAATGTGTAATTAGTTTTTCCCTGAAGGATTCCGTAATTTGAGTACATCGGAAATGTAGTGGAAGTGAAATTCCAAACCACGCTACCTGAGTAAGATAAGCTTGATTTAAATAGATCTATTCTAGGTGTGGGAACCTGGAATTTGGTTGAATCCCTAGGGTTTATGCTAAATTTGGACTGAAGAGTTTGTGGTGCTAAACCCGATGCAATTTTTTTGCATTAGCAGACATTTGTTGACAGCAAACATTTCCTGTAACGGAAGAGCCTCCACTGTGGTATAATCCCCTTCACTAAGAATAGATGATTTTAATAGAACTGCTTTAAGTGCTCTTTTGTAGACACTCTTAAGAGGTTTCATGGCATTAGCACTAGCAGAATCAAATAGCGTTGAACAATAATTGATTGAAGAGAGAACATGTGCGTGTAGGAACAATTTCCTGGCATGAAGGTTTAAGAAATGCTTAATCTTGCACAGCTGATATGTTTGTCTGGATATTGATTCACATAAACTGCGAAGGTGATAAGACCAAGAAAGATTATTATCAACATATACGCCTAGAACTCGATGGCTTTCCACCACTTCAATTTCCTGATTATGGATAAAAACAGATGTGGGCTGTGTGGTTATGTTTTGTCTTCTCTGCCTTGTTGTTATCAGCATTAGTTTTGTTTTGTTAGGATTCAATGACATGTGATTTACATTGCACCAATTACTTAAAATATCAGCATTCTTCTGTAATGAAGTGAAAACAGCTTCCAAGCTGGAGCTACTTGTATGGACAGTGGTATCATCACAAAAGAGTTCACATGAATCCTCAATATAAAGAGGGAGATCATTTACATAAACTGAGAACAGCAACGGACCTAACACAGAACCCTGGGGTACACCATGTTGGATAGGTAGCTTCTCTGATAATTTTTTTTTCTGCTGCTTCTGTTTCCCAGTCTTTTTTTTTCCCTTGCAACGAAGGTTCTCTTTTCCTTTTTGAAACATTTTACATAAACAATGTAATACATCATTCAATGAATTCACATGCACCAATAAGTAAAGACTATACTATCATTCTTTAGTAATGCCATACACAACACTGTCCAAATCTATTTGATATAGTAGTCATTCATTGCATGGGAACTCCCATGAAAATGCCGAGTAGAAAATAGAGCAACAACAAACAAACAAACAAAAAATAAAAAATAAAAATAAAAAAATAACATCAACTCTTGACATAAAACAATAAGTTGTCTATGGCTAGAGAGGATTTGACAGGAAAGGGGAGGAGCGGTTGGAAATAGGTGGGGGAGAGGGGGTGGGGGGGGGGGAGAGGTAAAGAATGAGGAATAAAGAGAAAAGGAAAGGTCACATACCGCTTTTGCAAATCCAAACATATTTGATCCACGCTCAACTGCAGGAGCATCAGAATGCTTTTTGTATATTAATGTGTACAGTTTTGTTAGCTACTGTGACATAAAAACACTAATAAGAATGAAAACATTAGTAGTATTTACGGCTAATTTTTTATTGCGACGAACTGTAGTGTCTAATCTGCGCACAGTGTGCTATATGGTAACCAGTTTTTAATAAAACCATGATAGTGCATTTCCAGTATATGTGCATGCTTTTCTATTTGATATCTATATTTAAGTTCGATTGTAAATTCAGACAGTCTTGGTATTGCGTGAATAATTCTACTTTTATAGACGAAAACCTTTGCCCATAGTAAAATAAGATCAAAAATTTGGTCTGTTTTTGTTTTTTTCGTCGGTTCCGAACAAGATCAGCTCGACATTCAGTGACAATCTGAAACAATGTTCACATTTCTGTTTCAAATATCTTTCCAATTCCTTCCAGAATTCTTGTGTTATTGGACAATACCACAAATAATGATGAATTGTGTCTCTTTCATTTTTACAAAATCTGCATTTATCGCTGTCTGAGAGACGCATTCTTTTCAGAAGTATGTTTGATACCAAAACCCTGTGGCAGAGTTTCAGCTGAAACCATCTAAATTTTATTTCTTTGATTTTTCGGACATGTTTTAATACAGTTTCCCAGTCTACCGCTGTTTGTATCTTATTTCCCATTTTGCAAAAGACTCTATATGAGTACATCTATTTTATCCAGGAGCAAATTGTAGTAAATTTTTGATCCTTTGACAACACTTGTTATAATTTTCAAAACTTTGCTTTTATCATTCTTGACACTGTTTTCAAATGTTATGTTTCTTTTTCTGGCGTATTCTGTTATAGCCTGGACACAGCCTAAATAATGGAGGTAATTCACCTGCACTCCTAACTTCCTTGAAATTGTTTTGTAACTTAAAAAAGTGCCATTTTCATCCATCATATCTCCCACATGAATTATATCTTTGTCAAACCATAACTTAAATAAAAATGCGTTTTAGCAATTTGAATTTATCGTTATAAAAGATAGGTTCGGCTGCAATCTCCTCAGTATTCTCTAAATCTGTTTGTATGTTGAAAGTGTCATAAGATTTAACACATCCTTCCAAAACTGGTTACACCTACTCTGTAAATACTTCTTTGACCCAAAATGATTTAGATTGTTTACTTCTGGACAGAGCGTTACTAAACCTGTCTTCCACTTTGAGCTCTTAGTAATTAATTTTCTAATCCATGACAGTTTTAAAGCTTGTATAAAGGCGTGAATGTCTGGCAAACCTATGCCTCCGTTTTCGATATTGTGAACTGCATACTTTCGTTTAATTTTGTCAGGTTTTTTGTCCCATACAAATTCAAAACACATCTTTTGCAGATGTTTAATGTCACTGTCAGGGGGGTTTGGGAGTAACATCCACAGGTATACAAGTTTAGACAAATAAGAGATTTTAATACTGCAACCTTACCAAGAGGAGTACACATGCGTTTTGACCAAATTTTAAACACGTTTTGAACTTCTGTAAACTTATCTGACATATTTATTTCTGTTAGTTTTGATAAATCAGTTGTCAACCAAATTCCTAGCAGTTTGAATTTTATAGGGTTCCACATCATATGCTTTTCAGCCAAATGTACAGTTTGTGAGCCTTTCTTTTGCCCTAGCCATTACGTTGCAGGTTTTTTCAAAATTTAATTAAAGACATGAAAATCCTTCAAATTCTTCTATTGAGTTGAACAGTTTGTCATATGACTTTTTATCCCTTCTAATGTAAACGACGTGTCGTCTGCAAACTGGCTTATTTTAAATTCTGTGTCAGATATTTTTATTCCCTTAATTTTGTCATCTTCTCTTATTTTGCTCGCTAGTAATTCAAACGCATAACACAAAGAGACATGGGGATATAGGATCACCTTGGCGACATCCTCTCCTAATGGGAAAACTCTGAGATAACTTTCCGTTAACGATTACATGAGCTTTAATATTTTTGTAAAAAGTGCATATCCATTTACTCATATCCTTTCCAAAGCCACAGTAACTGATAACTTTTTCCAAATAGACCCAGTTTATGGAGTCGAAAGCCTTCTCAAAATCGACTGAGACAGTAATCCAGGCAGATTTTTGTTTTCTAAGTAATGCATCATGTCGTACAATAGTCTTAAATTATCCCCAATATACCTCCCTGATATGAACCCTGTCTGATCTTCGTGAATTAGTTTAGGTAGGACTGTTTTAATTCTATTAGCTATGCAGGTTGATCCTATTTTGTAAGTAACATTTAACAGTGAGATTGGTCTCCAGTTTTGTATATATTCCTTGGGTTTATCTCCCTTCGGTAAACATATTATTATACCTTCTCTTTGAGTTACTGACATTTCTCCTTTATAAAAGCCTTCATTTAAAGAACGGATTACAAAATCTCCCAGCTGTTTCCAAAAAAAATTAAAGAAATTAAACTGTAAATCCATCCGTGCCTGGGCTTTTGTCATTTTGCATATTTTTCAATGCTTCGGTTGCTTCTTCTTTTGTTATGAGACCCTCCAAGTTATCAGATTCGATTTTACTTAATTTTGGTAATGTTTTTGTAAACTTGCCTATATTGGTATCCCGCAATTTCCGTTCTTTATACAGATCATGAAAAAAGGATTTGGTCTCGTCTAACAAATCGGTTGTTTCCGTCAATACACGGCCATCTGCTGTTCTTAGTTTTAACATCTGTTTGCTAATAAAATGTCTTTTTTCAAGATTACAAAAATATTTATTTATTTTCTCCCCTTGTAGTGCCCACCTAACCTTTGATCTTAACATTATCCCTTCCATTTTTGTTTTTCTGATCTCTACCAGCTGAGCCTTCTTCTCCTTTAGAGTTATTCTTTCAGCTTGGTTTGGATGAGAATTGCTCTCAAGGGTTTGCATTTCTTGTTCTAAGGTTTGTTCAGTCTTTTTAAGGTCTTTGTTTTTGTGTATACTGTACGAAATTGTTTTAGCCCTGATTTCCATTAGTAAGATGGCAAGATGGTGGACGTGTTCTAAATTACTCCTTCAGTTCTCACCCTATTTTTACTAAATTTATTGATCATCTTATTTCATATCAGTAATTTTTTTGTTAAAAAAAAGGAAAAAAAAAGAAAAAAAATTTACACAAAAAGGGTGAAATAATAAGCCCATTGTTTGGCTTTGGCAGATGTTTTTGTTGTGGCTGATGGTGGCATGACTTGAGTGAACTCTTGAAATCACATTACGTTGAGTCAGCTAAGTGACAACTGCACGACTAGTACTAAACTGCACTGGAGACTGAGTTGAATAACACACGACATTTAATTTTGTTCTTCACAAGATGCATCCCTGATTTTCCTTGAACAGTCATTTTTTTGTTTTGTTACTGTTTTGTTTTTTTCGTTTTTGCTCTATTTGTGTTGTCTTTCTTCCTGGCACTGTGAATGTGATAGTACATAAGGTATCTTTCTTCCTGGCACTGTGAATGTGATAGTAAGGTGAGTGGTTTACTTCTATTTGAATTTTGACAAACTTAACTTAAACCGTGTTAACTGTAGGGAGTGAGTGTGTTATGGTAATCCCAAACTTTTCCTCAAATGTTGTAATTTAAAGGGAGTGATCTAAGTTTTACTTGATTTTTCTTCAAACTTATTCTAGAGCCTTGTCAACTAGGCCCTATAGCCTATAGTATAGGGAGTGAGTGAGATTTTGATTTTGTACAAGATGCCTACCACCAGAAATAGAGGAGTGAGAAACAAGGGCTATGATGGCAGTCCTCTAGCCAGAGCCAAGACACCTGCAGCTCGTCAAGCACAATGGACCAATGTTGGAGAAAAGTCTCGTACTAAGAGTGGGAGCTCTGTAGCTGAGCGCTATTCATCTTGCTCTTCCTCCCCTCTAGTTTACCTGGATGCTGATGATGTACCTACCCCATGCCGCATTTGCACGAAGATAATAGGGAAGAACGCCAAATCTATCATTTGCGACAGGTGTGGAGGGTGGGTCCATCTGGGATGTACCGATGTGTCCCCCTCTGAATATGGTTTTCTAGAAACTGCCAATCCAACAAGCTTCAAATGGTTCTGCAAACATTGCGAGGATGAGTGCAAAAAAGTCACTCCAGGAGACAAGATAGCAGAACAGGGGGCAAAGTTGGAGGCTCTCTTTGAAATAGTAAAGACCCTCCAACAACAGAACCTGGCAATTCTGAAACTGCTGCAACGAGAAGATAGAGTGGAGAACCTAATTCGAGTGCAGGTGAAGGAGTACCTAGACGACCAGCATGAAAAGGAGGAAAGAAAGAACAACATTGTGCTGTTCAACGTGAAGGAGACCGAGAGCAAGGCTCAGGTAGATGTTGTCGCACACGATGCTAAACAGATCGACCAAATACTCAAGCAAGTGGATCCTGAGTATGACAGTAGCATGGTTGCTCCCAATGGTATCTTTCGTCTCAGAAAGAAAAGAGAACAATCTGAGGCTGAACCCAACCCCAGACCCAGACCCATCAAAGTCATTCTAAACGAAACCAACAGCAAAACCCGCATCTTAAGAAATGCCAGATCATTGAAGGAGAATGACGCCTACAGGTCTGTTGGCATTGCGGCTGACAAGACCCTGAAAGAGAGAAAAGAAGACAAAGCTAAAAGAGATCAATTCAAATGAGGAAAGAAAACGGAGAGGATGTGGTCTGGCACAAAGGAGAAGTGATGACCCGAGCTGATAGAGACGATATCATCAAGACTGGAAGGATCGGGAATTCATCAGGGACGCAAGACGTGGGAGGAGCAGTGTCAAACAGCCCTGCCCAAATTTGACTTCCCAGTGCTGAGGAAACAAAAAATGTAAATAGATGTTCTGTACATAGAACAGTTATAAACTCATCTTCTCTAAAGTTTTCTTCTTTGAAATGCTATTACGCTAACGTTGACACACTGACAAACAAACTAAATGAGCTGAAACTACTGCATAAAGTTCACCACTTCGATATTATTGCTTTAAATGAAGTGATACCAAAGAACTCCAAGATAAAATTGAAAATTTCGTACTTCCAGCTATACAGGCTTTACAAACCACAAGGGAAGAGGTGTTATTTTATTTGTAAAGGAGGGATGGGAGGTATCCAGAATAACGGAAATTGAAAAAATCTTTTCTCCTTCGGTTTTCTGCAGAGTATCATTACCTGGCAGTAACGAACACCTCATTTTTGGAGTAGTGTATAGATCTCCCAATTCTGAGTACGAGGACCACTCTAATTTAACTAAACTAATAAATTATGTATTTAGCATTTTTAAAAACAACATTATTATCACAGGAGACTTTAACTATCCAGAAATTGACTGGAGAAATGCAGTAAGTTGTAAGAGCGAGGATCACCCAGCTACGAAATTTTTGGAGTGTGTACAGCAAAATTACATCACCCAAAATGACTTCTGAACCTACTCATTACAGAGGTTTACAAACACCCAATGTGTTAGACTTATTGTTTACAAACTCGCATGAGGATGTCATCAATCTGGAGCATTGGACCCCACTAGGGAAAAGCCACCACTCAGCTCTTTACTTCGATGTTCAAGTCAGAAAGGAATACTCTGAATCTGGTCACTCTGTGAAGTATCAACTGGATAAAGGAGATTACGAAGGCATGAGGAAACATGTAGGAGAGATAAATTGGAATGACCTTTTGACCAATGAAGCACCAGTGGATGAAATTTGGGGGATTATTCATAATGTACTTATTAAGTCAATGGACAAATTTATTCCTAAAAAGTCTTTTAAACAAGGACCAACCAACAAACCAAGACGAGACCCCATTCCCCAATCTCTCTTAGATAAAATTCACCTTAAGCACAGAGCCTTCAAAAGGTACAAGAAATACCCCACAAATGAAAACTACAAACTGTATGCAAGAGCTAGAAAACCAAGTAACATGGGGGACAAGGAAAAATGTAAAAGCAAAGGAGGCTAAAACTGGCTAAAGAATCTAAGCAAAACCCAAAAGGATTTTTCCTTTATGTTACGAGTAAAACCATACCAAAAGAATCGATAGCTAATTTACTAAAGGAAGATGGTACCTTAACACAAAATGATTCTGAAAAAGCAAGTGTACTAAACAGCTTCTTTGCCAGTGTTTTTACTGAGGAAAGTAACATAAACGTTCCAGAGTTTTCATGTAAAAAAGAGGTTACAGAATTAACAAAAGTGGAGATCACAACCGACCATATGGAAAAAAACATTAAAGAATTTAAACCCATCGAAGTCCCCAGGACCTGACGAGATTCACCCAAGAGTACTGAAGGAGCTGGCTAACGTCATCGCTTACCCATTGAAGACATTATTCGATAGAACACAAGAAAAGGGTGTAATACCGAAAGATTGGAAAGAAGCAGAAGTGCGTCCTATTTTTAAGAAAGGAAACAGAACTCAGCAGGAAACTACCGTCCAGTCAGCCTAACATCTGTTGTCTGTAAAGTTTTCGAGGGTTTTATTCGAGACGCTCTTTGCCAGCACTTAACCAAACATGACCTGTTATCTAGAGAACAATTTGGATTTACCACGGGGCGTTCATGTGTTACACAACTACTTGTTACTTTACAAGATTGGTTAGTTACATTGGATGAGAAAATACCAGTTGACGCAGTCTACCTAGACTTGAGGATAGCATTTGATACAGTTCCACACCAAAGACTGATAAATAAACTGGGAGGCTACGGTATAAAAGGCAAGTTACTATCGTGGATCAGAGATTTCTTAAAAGGAAGATCACAGTTTGTTAGTGTAAACAGTAGTAAATCATCGAAGGTCAACGTGACTAGTGGAGTACCACAAGGTAGTGTTCTCGGACCGACCTTGTTCATATAATTTATAAATGATATGCCTGAGGAGGTAGATTGTGAAGTAAAAATCTTTGCAGACGACACCAAGGCTTACTCTGCCATCCGAAATATAGAAGACAGAGATCATTTACAATTGTGTATACACAATCTAGTGAAATGGACAAATACTTGGCTATTGCAGTTTAATAGCGAGAAATGCAAAGTTCTGCACCTTGGAAAGAATAATCCACACTATCAGTACACAATACTGGAAAATGGGGTTAATAGAACACTGGAAAGTACTATTGCTGAGAAGGATTTAGGTGTCACCATGGACCCAGATTTGAACTTTGAGACTCATATAAACAACATTGTGAAAAAAGTAATCAAATGGCTGGTCTTCTTGTGAGGACTATTACAAATAAATCTCCTGAAATTATGATTCCATTGTTTAAAGCTCTAGTTAGACCAATTATTGAATATGGAAACTCAGTATGGTGCCCCTATCTTAAAAAACATATAAATATGATTGAAGGTGTTCAACGAAGATTTACCAAGTGTATAACTAGAACAAGTACTCGTGATCTTAGTTATGAGGAGCGCCTAACTCTGTTTAGGTTGCCTAGCCTAGAATTCAGAAGACTAAGAGGTGATCTCATTGAAGTATACAAAATTATGCACAATATTTTATGATCCTTGCACCACCTCTTCCTTGTTCACTATGGCTAACTATGAAAAGACTCGAGGACATAAACATCAAAATAACCAAAACTAATTTTGCAACTAACCAGTTTCGCAATTTTTTTACTAACCGTATCATTAATCTGTGGAATAACCTTTCCGATGACACTATCAACGCGCCATCAGTAAACGCATTTAAAAATCAAATTGACAAAAAGTTTAAAGACCAGGTATTTTCCACTGAGTTGGATCTTTATTAAGATGATGATAAATGTAGTATACACTATGCCTGACTTAAGCCATTGGGAGTTTCACGAGAAGTGATCCAAAGCACATAAACAGATACTGATTATGAGGGCAAAAGGCTATTAGCCTATAGCCATACATTTCTGTGATTCTGTGATTCTGTGAAGGTGTCCAAGAATAGCTGATCCGATACTACAAATGAATCTGATCGTTAGGTATTTGTTTTAAATTTCTCTCAGATACGGAAGAGCTGCATACTGACACTTAACTTCTTCTATTACGTTATTTATTGATTGAACATATGTATAATCTTTTAACAGTGACGAGTTGAATTTCCAAAGATTTTTATTTTTTTCCTCAACTTTAAAGGTGACTTCCATTGTAATGAGTGTATGGGCACTGTGGTAACCAAACTGAATATCAGCGTTACTCACTGAATTAATTAATGTCTCCGAAACTAAGAAATAGTCCAGGCGGCTTTGTTGACGTGGATTTGGCCTTCGCCATGTGTATCTGAGGACCTCTGGGTTAAATTCCCTCCAAACATCTATTAATTCTAACTCAGATATAATTTCAATCACTTCCTCCCTAGCTTTAACATTGTTCATATTTTCATAATTATCATAATCTAAGGCTGGATTGAGTACTAAATTCCAGTCACCAGCAATAACAATATTCGGGCTACCCGCTTCCTCAGTTTGATTTTTGATGTTCTGAAAAAACGCTGGGTCATCCCTGTTTGGCCCATAAATATTAACTAATGTTATTTGTTTCCCAAAACGTATTTATAACTAAAATAATATAATTTCCTTTCGTGTCTTTAACTGTTTTTTTTTCTATTTTAAAGTCAAAGTTATTGTTTAAATAAAATTCCCACTCCTCTTGACCTACTGTTATTTGAAGAAAACACACATTCAAATCCCCATTCAGCTCGTATCTGGCGTTCTAAGTTTTTTGTAAAATGTGTATCTTGTATGAAATATATAGAATATTGTTTTTGTCGTAAATGTTGAAACACATCTCTCCTTTTTCCAAAGTTTCCAAGACCCTGGCAGTAAAGAGAAGATATTTTGATACTACCCATTATTATTTTGCTTATTTCTCTTTTGTCTAATGCTCCTTTCCATTGCTTCGTATTTGTTTTAAAGATGATATGAATAAGTTCAAGCGAATGTGACTTAATGTATAAAAGGACAAGACGAAAAGAGAATAAACAAAGCATTTTTTGTGAGTGGTCATTGGACACAGGCATTCCAGGGTTAACAATAAAAAAAATAAAATAAAATAAAAAAACCCTAAACAGGATTCGCATTCATAAGTGACATATCAGCGGTTAAAGACTACAGACACCATAACAATAATGAAAAGTAACATTCCATATACCTTATCATTTTTTCTTCCATGGACATTCATTTGCAAACAGTTTCCATCAAAACAAGCACGAAAATGTGATAAAAACTGTGTGCTTTTTGTCAAAGCAGACATTTTTCACATTCGCCATTCATACCAAAAAAAAATCATAGAAGGTAATAATAAAAAATTAGGCTTACATAAAAAAATCATTTTGTGTACATACAATATTTAACAAGTACACAACATCCCAGATCAGCATACATGACCGGCTTTTCCAAAGCAGATTCTTGCCCATATGTTTGCTTTAACATGTGCGCATGTGCCTGTGTGCGTGTGCCTGTGTGCGTGTGCCTGCGTGTGGTGTGTGTGTGTGTGTGGTTTGCGCGTGCGTGTACGTCGTGTGTGTGTGTGCGTGCACGCGGCGCGTG
>JAFLJL010003225.1:26688-39194 GCA_018398815.1 Conus ventricosus | reverse complement strand
CAAAGAACCATGCTATTAGCACTCATTGAGCGCGAGGTCGAGGTACACCTCCCCCTTTCGCCACTGGCAGTCCGAACTCTCTCCTAGGTGTCATCTGTCCCTGCCATTTCGGCCTCCTTCACACAGTTCGGCCGTGTGCGTTGGTAAGGTACCTGTAATTGGCCTATTACCTATAATTGGTCTATTACCTATTTGTATACCACGTACAATGTCCCTTTGCCTCCAAGCGTCTAATGCCTTTTGTGAGAGGTTTCACGCTCCTTGACAGATAATTGATTGCGAAGTTGTTTCATCTGCTCTAAAAATCTACTAGCTGCGTTGGGGCTTCTATAAATCTCTGGACGTGTGTGTACCCCATCTGACCTAACAACATAAACGCATAAGAACAGATCTGATGGTGGGTTAATAAGGTTGTTTTTTTGTTCTTGTTGTTGTGGGCCGTAGTACTGCGGTAAGAGCGATTCAAAGTCAGCATAAACTACGTATGGGCTCATCTGCATTTTGTGTACATTCTTAAAGCTAACTTTAGACCCTGGTGGAGGTGTAAGGAGTTTAGTTTCACAGTCTACAAAACTTTTACAATGTTTCTTATGACTGGCAGCTGCTTCTATAGTGGGGATTCTGACCAAACACCTTCTACAAAGCTCTTTCTTAGCATGATTCTTTGATGTAAACCCCATAAGTCTGCTTATTGTTCTAATTAATACATAATGGCTCTTTGTACTATCTGCAAACAGTATCAAGTCTACATGTTTGTCAAGTGATTCGCCTAAAGTGGGAGCGTTGGGAGAAACCCTTAGAGGCACTAGATCGGCTTCTACAGACCATGTATATACGCTTACAGTGATTGGTTTGTTTTGCTCTTCAAACTGAGATATACTGTTTATACTTACTGGAAAGGTTATGTTATCAAAGTTCAGCTCTTGTTTGTATGCTTCATAATTAGAAACTCTGTTTGCATGATTTTTAACAGGATGTAAGTGTGCTAAAACACACCACATAAAGCACATGTTGTCAGAATTATGGATGTTTAAGACTGCTCGTTTTAACTCTAATCTTTTGGGAGAGGAAGGTAAGAATTGCCAACTATAGGATAGACTTTGTCTCAATTTGATTTCAAGGACTGTCCCTTCAGACCAGCCAGAACCCCTTAACTTTGCCTCCTCACTTGCATGATTAAACTGTGTAAGCATGTAGTCAGCCAGTAGAGTTAAAGTCGTGATAGCTGATTACTTCTTTCTGCCTTGTTGAACCCAGACTGGCATGTTAGTATCATCAGGCGTTATATAATCAATCAGAACGGCCAACAACACTTTTACTGGTGGGTCAGTTTGAAGAGACTCTGGGATTTTAGAGATAGCATGTGCTACGCTTTCATGAACGTTTGTGGAGTTAATGATGTCCATGTCTACTTCACTAAACATATTGCTTAATTGTTTGTCACTGCTAAATATTTCTTCCATTGTATATAGTTTTCCGTCCTCGAATTTACTTGTGGTCGTCATTTTTAAAGCCAAAATATTTACGTAAATCAAAAAAAAATAAATGTAAATAAAAGTAAGTAAAGGGGCTTTTATTCTTCACCCAAGCCTCGCAACACTTCAAGACACGTTAACCTTACAATAACACCTGCTAATATTTTAGCTTTTTCTGAATTACTACAGTCAATGTTTATCACTTTGATTGCTTCGTTAAATAGTTCACTATTATCTTTTATTATATTGTCTATGTCATTCTCAAACCCAAATTCACTAAAATCAATGTTTAATACTTTCATTGTTTCGTCAAATAGTTCATTACAATTCTTTAAATCAGATTCACTGAGTTCGACAGCCATTTTTAAATCTAAAATAAATTAAAAAAAATAATTGTAAATTCAGCTGTTATTCATAGTCTTTTCTAATCGTAAAACCTGATCTTGATTAAAATGAATAGCTACTCCTTTGGGAGTGGTAGAAACACTCAGATCAACATCTTCATGAGCTATATTATCAACTAAAATGGCAAACACCTTTATTAGTGGTTGGGGCCAATAATCTGGTATTTTTACTAATGATCTGCGTCACGCTTTCTCGCATATTTATACGCTCAAAAAGATCAGTAATTAATTCTTCAACCCAGCTCCTTAACTCTTCTCTATCAGCCTCCCTCTCCAATCCAACTTCTCAAATATATAGTAATCTCGCTAACTACTTCGACCTTCATTTTTTAACCCAAAATAAAATCATAAATTTAAAAAAATTAATTAATCAGTTTCTCTTGTAAATTCAACTGTTATTTATAGTCTTTTCTAATCGTAAAACCTGATCTTCATTAAAGCGAATAGCTACTCCTTCAGGGCTGGTAGAAACAGTTAGATTAACATCTTCAGGAGCTATATTGTCAACTAATATGGCAAACAACTTTACAACTGGTTGAGGCCAAGAATCTGGTATTTTGCTGATGACCTGTTTCACGCTTTCTCGCATGTCTATTCGATTAAAAAGATCAGTAATTAATTCTTCAAACCTGCTCTTTAACTCTTCTATATTGCCCTCCCTCTCCCAATCCAACTCGTAAAGTATATTAATAAGCTCTGTAGCTACTTCGGCCTTCATTTTTTAAACCAGAATATAAAACGACAATTAAAAATTAATTCTGTAAACCCTTAATTCTATGTTCCTGGAGAGAATGTAAATATGTTTGTTCACGATCACCCTATCTTATCTAGCACGCAAGCCCCCGTTTTTAAATTAACGATTACGCCGATTTTTAGAGGTTTTGAGGTGTTAATTTTAATTGTGAAACAGGTGTTAATTTTGGCCAAAACTGACATGAGATGTACGTGATTTGGAGGGAAAAAGGGGGGGGTTTCGGGGGAAAATAAAGGGTGGTCTTAAAACGAACATATTTAATTCTCTTCTTTCTTCTTTTTTTTTTCTTTTTTTTTTTTTTCACTGTCATTTTCACAAACCCCATCACGAACAAGCTGCACTGGTCGGTTTGGGACCGCTGGCATGGTCAGGTTGGACTGTGGCCTGGTGGGTTAGACTGGGCAGGGTCGGTTGCCCGCGGCTTTGGTTTCCGGTTTGGGGATGCTGTGAAAGGGTGCTCCCGGGTATGAGGTCAAAACCCCGGTTCGATTAACAGGACTATCAGACATCGATCTTTTTCCCCTTTTTTTTTCTTCCTGCTTTAATGCATTGCACTTCTCTCTCTTTTTAGTTGCTTTATAAAAGGAAGGGTTGCTTTTTTTTCTTTTTCTTTTTCTTTTTTTTCCTTCATCAGTCAGAACCTCTCTCTCTCTCACATCTCTCCTTAGTCCTTCCTCTGCAGATTTTCTAGTGTAATGCTTCAACTGGGTTTTTTTCACTCCTCCATTCTCTCCCTTTTTCCCATGCAGAGCCTACACCCGAACCTTTTCCCTCTCTGTCTGTTTGTTTCCCTCCGGTTTTCCCCTCTTTTTCCCTCCCCTCATTTCCTTATTCTCATCCTATGTGTCAAAGGGGGATCCCTTGGGGTCGTATTTTTCCCCCCTTGTCCCCCGAAGTTACCCCCTTAATTCCTTGGACGTTAAAATCATAAAGTAATCTACCACCTTGCTCTAGGGGTGGTCAATGGGCATTTATTTTTAGCTTGATTTTCTCCACCACAAATCCCTTTCCCCCCTTCCTATTTACCCGGCGATTTGGCTTTAACGAGGGCGTGGTCGCAAATTGGCTGTCATCTGACCCAGGCGCCAAAACTCTTTGGGCCAGCCCATGGGAACTCGGCCAAGCTACCATCGTCTCCCGGGACAGTGCTGTCTCCGTGGAGCCCTCCGCTGTCCCTAATTGGCTGACGGACACCTTAAGTCGTCTGTTTGGAACCAGAAATTTTTTGCTTTTGGGATTATGTCCGATTGAATGGCTGCGATGACCCGAATCGGTTTTCTATTTTTGTCCGGACAATTTCCCCCCTTGAAAAAAGACTTGCCCCGATTTCTCAAACAAGGGTACAAAAAAAAACAACAACCGAATTTGTGACACCGCTACAGTGCAAGTTTTTGAAAAAATTATTTACACAACGGTTTAAAAAATTATCAGCATGTACACTCGAAAAATATCCCCCCCAAGGGTTTTCATTACTGCGCTTTGCCTTATTTCAATTCATTTTCTGAAAAACCTTGTGCGCACCTATGCAACCCCCCTACCTGCGGTTTTGCCACATTTTCCCTTTCAAAACCCTTTATGAAAGCACAATCTAACATGTACGACCCATCACCTCATGAGGAATCTCATCCCACTTACGCAAACAGTGCTTTTACACACAAGCGTGTACGCTCCAAACATAACTAATTTCATGAACAAGTCTCACAAGGAAAATAAACCTAGAAAAAATTGGAAGAACCCATATCCACTAAACATAACTGTAAAAAACACATATTTAAACAAAGACCTAGCCCCCCGGTAGATGATTTCCCTCGAGTTGCAGCTTGTAGATCCGGGTTAAATGTCACTCCGAATTCTGTCGACCTGGGATGACGAACTCGATCCCTGTGGGGCTGAGTGCCATTGCTGAGCCCCACTGAATATATTTGCGGGCAAATTCGCAGGAAAAAGTTTGGTTTCCCTTTCACATAAATTTGGGAAATCCTAAACTACCTTTCAATGCCTCGCAGCTTGTTGTGATCCGTGGGAAGCAGTAACAGGACTTGATCTCCCCTTGGGGTTGTTTCCTCACTTCCGTCTATTGCTTCTTCTGCGCGCCCCTAGCCTCCTGCAACCTTTCCTTGCAACCTTACATGTCTCATCCCTGTGCCCACCTTTGGAACAGGGTGAGTTGGGGGCCTTCGATAATAGCCACTCTCCTGAATGGTGGTAAATTTAAAAGGGGGAAATTTTAAGAGGCCCCTTTCCCTCTTCCCCCTCTTGTGGCTGCCCTTTTGAACACATAAAGACATCAAAACCGTTTTATTCTCCCATTCCCCCTGGCCAATAAAAATCATCAAAGATTGGGTCATTGTTTTCCCGGTGCCGAGATGCCCCCCATGAGCGACCGTGCCCCACTGACATGCAGTGTCACGAAAAACATGCTGGTACCTCTAACGGTTGTCACCTTGCTGTCTTCCCCTTGGTGAACATCGGTCCCAAAAACCCCGCTTTTTCAAAAGAAATTCTGCTCCCCTCCCTAACCATTGTTTTCTCCACCTCTTGCCAAACCCCAAGATTTCACAAGCGAAGGGTCTTGTTCCCTGCGCTGCCCAAAAATCATAGGCGACACATCTATGCCGGACTTCCTTGCGGGAAACGACTAAGGGTTTATAACCTTTTCCCCTTCTTGCCGTGTTTAAAAGCTCCCCCTGTGCTCAACAACTCAGGATCCCGGATCCTTTGACCTGGAATATTCCAATGATCAAATCATAAAGGGGTTTCCCCACACCAGCAGACAACTGGGCCTGAAAAGAAAGGGGGTCGACTTCATTTTTGCAACGGGGAACTCCCTCACAGTGCCATCGTTTTGAGTAAGGTCGGGATTTGTCCTGTCAAACCCCCTTTCCTCGACCAGCGTTTTTCTACACACCACATGAAAAACCCCATTGTCCGTAACACTTTACCCCTGCGGGTCAACCCCTTTTCCACTGGTAATGAACCATCACCTAGTGCCACCCATCCCTGACACAAAGCTGTAGGCTAGCCGGGCCCGCATCCACCCCTTCAGATTGGACCTTTTTTGGGTTCCCCCTGCAGTCTTTTCCCCCCTGGCGCCCCCTTTCAACCTTTGCAAGGCTACTGCCTTCTGGAACCTCAGCGACTTCCCTCGCCACATGCCCCTTTTTGGAAAAATGAAAACAATTCCCCTTTGTCCTCCTTTTGCCCCACCACTGGGTTTTTGCGACTTTGCAAAAACCCCCCTAGTTTCCTTGACTCTTTCACCTGTGCCGGGACCGTTTCTCCTGACCGGGTGCTCAAACGTGCCCCCCCTGTACCCCTCTGCTAACTTCAGAACCCCCCTGCTGTCCAGGCTGTCTCTTTTCAAATTATGTTAACTCAGGGCCGAAACCCCTGACAAAATCGTTTTTCAAAACCCAGCTCTTTAAATTCACGAACCCCCTTTTTTGTACCACTCAACTCTAACCACTTCTCAAAATAGTGATTAAACGTGCCCCCAAAACGAGTGTACTTTTCACCTGTTTGTAATCTTTGATCGAAATTTTTTCAAAAACCCTCCTTGTGAGGCAAATCCCTTCTAACAACTCCTTCACACCCCCAAAAATCAGTTTTTGGTCCCTGGTAAGCAGTGAAAAATCTTAATGCTTCCCCCGTCAAAGGCTGAAAAAATGACTGCCCACTTTCTGAAGGCCAACCCTGACTAGTAAAAAACTTTTCAAAGACGGGTTCGCTCAATCGAATCTGACCCTTCAGAGAATTTGGAATTTTGGTCGGGGGGGTAACTGCGCACAGGGTACGGAAACTGAACTACCATCCGGTGGTCTCCCTCGTTTTCTCACTTTTCTAACTTTTGTTGAACCCTTTAAATTTTTTCTGTTTCCTGCTTTTTCTTTCTTTCCCCCTTTTCATTCTTCTGTTTCCGCGTTTCCCCTTTATTCTTTCTTTTTTCCTCCCCTTTCCCTTAATTTTTTCTGTTTCCTGCTTTTCCCCTTATTCTTTTTTTTTTTTCCCCCGAAACCTGTTTATCATTAGCCTGAATCCTTAATCTTTCTTTTTCCTGCGCTTCTACTGCGACACGGCGTCTTCCGCTCGCTCATTTTTTCCCTTTTTTTGGGGTTCAACGAATCCAAAACCTTCCCCGAGACCTAAACACGAGCGACGCTCCAAGTTGTTCAATAGGGGGTTCTTTTCGTCCGCCATTTTTTCCCTTTCTCTCTTTTTTTTGAACAAGTTTTTATTACTCACAGCCAAACGGGTGGTTACCGACAGGGTGAAGTAATACACAATCCTAAAATGATAATATTATTGGGGGACAACGTAACATTTTTTATAACCCTGGGCCCCTGCCCCAACTTTGAGAGCGTTTATAGGCAATCTGTGCGAAATAATATCGGGGGGCAAAATCCAAGCCTGTGTTAAAACTTTTTGGAAGCAATGCCAAGCCTAGTATTTAACTTTTTGGGGGAAAACATACATAAGACACACCTTGCCTTAGGATTACAATATTGATCCCCCCCAGCTTCCTCCTTGGAAGTTGAATAATTATATAAAGGGGCCCCAAAATATCCTGGCAGGCCGCCAATAATTGTAAAAACCTCGGGTAGCCCTGGAGGAAGGACTAGGGCACAGCCCAAACACACCAAGTTGCTTACAATTATTCTATATCATGCATTCGTCACTCAAACCCTATAAATCTAAAAATTTTACTACAAAATCATGGAAAAAAATCAATCATTGGGTCAAAAAAAATAAAACATTCTCTCTTTCATTGAACTTCACAAAACCCATTTTCTAAATCATCTTTAACAAACCCGGTAAAAATAGATTTCTTTTTTACCGGGCCAGGTGATCTTAAACTATTCCAAATCACTGTCTTTTCTTTTCTTCTTTTTTTTTTTTTCTTTTTTTTTTCACGTCACTTTCACAAAACCAGTCACGACACAATGCGGGCACGGTCGGGGTTGGACCGCTGGCACTGGTCGGTTGGCTCGGGCCTGGTCAGGTTAGACTGCTGGCATGGTCAGGTTAGACGCGGGCGTTGGCAGGGGGGACTGCTGAAAAAGTGGCGCTGCCATTGAGGCAAACCCCGGTTCAGATTAAACAGTGATATCGACATCGACTGTTTCCTTTCTTTTTTCCGTTAAGCATTGCACTCTCCCTCCTCTTTATCGTTTTACAAATGGCATGGTTTGCTTTTTTTTTTTTTTCTTTTTCTTTTTTTTTCTCTTCTCATCAGCAACTCTCTCTCCTCCATCCTCCTTAGTCCTTCCTCTGCGACTTTATTGTGCTAATGCTTCAACCGGTTTGTTCACTCCTTCATCTCTCTGCCTTCTCTCTGCAGAGCCTCCCCCAAACCCCTTTCCTCCTCTCTGTTGTTTTTTTCTCCCCCCCTGGTTCCCCCTTTTTCCCCCCTTCCTCCCCTTATTTATCCTATGTTCAAAGGGTGAGTCCCATTGGCTTATTTTTCCCCGCCTTGTCCCCGAAGTTACCCCCCTGTAATTCCATTGGTGTTCAAATCGTCAAGTCCCATCTCCCCACCCTTGCTCTTGTGGGGTAAAGGGGTTATTTAATTAATTGTTTGTTTTTACCTCCACCACAAAATCCCTTTCCCCCTTCCTACTTTAGCCGACGATGTCTGGCTTAACGAGAGCGCTGGTCGCAAATTGGCTAGATCATTGACCCAGGCCCCGAACCCCTTTGGCCGCCCACAACGTGGGCCAAGCTACTCGGGTCCGTCTGGGGCAGTGCTTCTCCGGGAGCTCCCCGCGTCCCAATTGGTGACGGACCCCTTTAAGTCGTCTGCTTGGAAACAAAAAATGTTTGCGTTTGGACTTATGCCCGATTGAACTGGGGGCGACTGCCCACGAATTCGGTTTTTCAAATTTTGTCCGGACATGCCCTCACAGTCCCCTAGCGGCAAGTGTATGATGACGTGATAAAAAATTTGTGATATCTGACCATGCCCGTGGACAAAGTGCGATTGGACAATTGTGGCCCCGTTCCTTGGCACGTTTTGAACTTCAGGTGAAGCGTGTCAAGTTCGTTGAAAATGCGAATACGGAAAAAAACTGCAGGGGGTTTGTTCGTGTTTTCGCTCATACCCCTTATCTGGGCGATGTGGAAAGAACCCGGGCCACAGACAATAGTGCCGCAAGAAAAGGGCTTTCTGCAAACAGTGAAGCTGATGAATCCCGTGACAGGATTACCTGATTCCCCTTCCCACTCGCCGCAGACTCAGGGTTTTTCCTCTGACGTACTCACAGATATGGACCCCTCAAATTCAAAGTGGAGGTTCGAATCATTTACAGCGTTTGTCCCGCAGGAAAATAAATAGGCGCCACGATCGACACGGGGTGAGAAGCAAGTGTGAGGAGATTGGGGCGAGTGATGACCCTTGAAAGAATACCAGAATTGCTTGTCCTTGATGAAACCAGAGAAGGGCGTTGGGGATTGTTTAGGCTGTGCCAAAAATGAAAAAAGGATTCCGGAAAACTCACCCCCAGTGTCGAAAAAATGAAAGGAAAAAGGCTGTTAAAGAAAAACATAAAAAATGGGAAGGGTTTTTCACGTCGAGATAACCTTCGTTCTCGGGTGCCTGGACGGGCCCAAAAATTTAAAACTATGACACTTGTCCAAAATGATCGCCCCATACCCCAACAGTGGGAGGGGGCCCATGAAATGGACAGGGTAGGGGGGAAAGAGACGGCCCACCAGACCATGGTGGTTTAAGTACAGTCTGAAAAGAAGATGGGAGTGATCACAGACCGTGGTTTCAGAGAAAGACTGAAAGCGAAGGTGTGACAGCGTCCAACGACCTGACCAAACAAAAACCCCGTATTGGGAGAAGCAGGAGGTGGGGAAAAATGACCATTTTGAGGCAGGTTGGGAACCAAAAAAACTGACCCCCGAAATTTGCGGAGGTACAGCCGCAGGACGACCCGGGCCCACGCTAGCCAAGGAACAGCTTTGAGGCCCCAAGCCCTACCCCGAGGAAACCGCAGCTGACAGCGAAAGAGGGCCCGAGGGCAGCAGAAATTTTCGAAAGCAAAAAGGGGAATTCCCCCCGCGCTTCAACGAGGTCGCCGTTGACCCCCAGGGGCCACGTGGTGTGTGTGGGGCAAAAGGTGGGGCGGAGAGGGGGGCAGGCGACGGCGTCTAACCGTTCCTGTCACCCCCCGTCAACAAAACCCTGCCAAGAGCCGGCCCCGGCGAAGTGCACGGACGACTAACCCCTGGACAGGGCCCGGGTCATCTTGAGGGAAATGACATTTCTTGTTTCAATGTGGAAAAATTTTACAGCAAGCTAATACTTTTCTTTCAGGGGTTTAAATTTTGAAGTTTGATGTTTTCGGCTTGACAGAGACTTTTGTTTATAGTTCTTTTGATTTCAGTTATTCTTCAAGACTTTGTTAAGTTTTCTGCTCCAGCAAGAAAATTGTCAATCTGGAAGGGAAATTCGGTGGCGTTCTTCTGTTTTGCGCAAAACCTTTTTTCCCGATATATTTCTAGCAATGTTAAAAGTGAAAATGTTGTGGGCCCAAAAGGGTTGCAGATGTGTATTTTAAATCGGTGAGATGTGTTTTTTGTTCGCTTGTTGTGTTGTCCCTGAAAAAAGGTCCTTTGTCAAATTTAAAGGAAATCAAAGATGGGGTCGTGAACTTGGGAAAAATGTATCTTGCCGGACAGAAAATGAAACGTAAATGTTTTAATGGGTGACCCCCAAACAAAAACTGGATTGAAAAACCCAAAACCCCAAATATGACTTTACCACCTGATATTTTGATGACGATTTTTGTGACCCATGATGTTTTTCACAGTTATCAAAGTTGATGTAAAAAATATTTGGAAATCTTTGTTTTAAATTTTTGTTTCAGATCAACTGTGTCTAGTTAATGGTTTTGGTGAATGTGGGCTGCTGGGGATTTACTAGTTTCTCCTCACGCCTAGTGTGATGATTATGTCTTATTTAAGGATGTTTTCTACGCAAAATTTTAAGGAAGTCGGGGCCGTATTGCTCCTGGCTTTACCCGTTAACTTCAGTGGACAAATGTGGGGAAAAGGGTGTGGAAAAGCCAGCTAAGCTGAACAAGGTGTGGAAAATAGGTTTGTGTGGTCAGAGATTTGCTTTGTGTTTTTGAAGAGGGAAATTTGTTTTCATAATTTGATGAACGCCTACAGAACGCCTACCAAACTTAGACCATATTCAATAATTTTTTCCCTTGAACTTTTCGTTTAAATCACTTTTGCGCCTGCTTCTTGCATAGAAAACAAAAAAAAAAAAGAAAAAAAAAAACGTGGTTTTAAAAGGTATTTTACAAAAAAAATGCAGTTAAGGGGTTTACTACGGAAATTTTAAAAGGCTTAAAAAAATCACGTACAGAAAAAAAAAAGGAAAAAGTACGAAAAAAAGAAAAGAATACAAATTTGTTAAACAAAAAAAAAAGATGAATTTTACCAAAAAAGTTAACCAAAATTTAAACAGCGAAATGATCCCAAAAATATTTTGGCAAAAATTCGTATTAATAGAAAGTCACCCATAAAACCTATTACCCTTGAATGGTGGATAACCCTTTTTTCAATGTCTTTAATGATGTGGGTGTATCATCTATTCAAGGAAAAAAAATTTAGTTTTGCCTGTGGGGGAAAAAAAGAGACCATATGAATTTTTTCGATGAAAAAAAATTTCCCGGGGTAGATTCAAACAGCATTGGGAAACTCAAAGGCTGGAAAAAGTTCTGGTCGTGACAAAATTTTTCTGAGATGCGAAGCATGCCAGTTCAACTTATTGATTTTTATTTATTATTTCAATAAATTGTTTGACCTGGTGTTTCCAGAGATTTGGGCGAAATCTATAGTTGTTCCAAAAAAAAAAGGGGAAATTTAAACTCCAATAACTATCGTGGCATTGCCCTAACGAGTGTTGTAAATAAGGGGTTACACAGGCTTCAGACCAGGGTTTTGTACCAAGATCATAATTTTTCCCCAATGCGTTGACAAAAGTTTCTTATAAAAAAAATCTAAAATGTATGTTGCCCTTTGTGGACTTTAGAAGGCGTTCGATTCTGTGAACAGAAAAAATTTTATGGGGGTTTTTAGAAAAAATTTGGTGTAAAAAGGAAAACTTTTTCCTATACGAATGTTTACGATTTGTTTAGCATGGTACGAGTAAATGTTTTATTTGATTACTTTGAATGCCCAAGGGGGGTTGAAACAATAAGGGGCGTCTCTTAGCCCCTCTTTTTTTCCTTTTTCTAAAGAATTGGGGTTGATTTGCAAACAATGGAAAACAGGATTCAGCTTTCCTGGTGCAGTTGAAAAAATTTATTATTGTTGCGGGGTGATGTTGTTTTTTTACTGGCCTGTTATTGGGGCCCCGAATCAAAAAAAATATCTTAAAGAAGGGGGAGATCGATTAAAATTTAACAGTCAATCTTGAAAAAACAAATGTAATGGTTTTAAGAAGGTGGGTACTTAAGTGACAGAAAAGATGGGTTTTTGGAAATGAAGAAGAAAGGGAACTAACCCTACAATACTTAAGAATGGCTTTTCCCCAAAGTTGAGTTTGCAATGCTCTGTTGATGTTTGTAGAAAGGCCAAAAAAAAAAAAAAGGGGTGATGGAAATCATGAAATCATTAAAAGATAAACACTATTTACATAAATTTTTTTGGAAGCTTTGGTACGCAACCAGCCTTCCCAAATACGCAGCTGAAGTTGGGGGGGTTTGACAAGTAAACAGATTTAAAATGTCCAAATGTTTGCATAAAAAAAAATTTTTGAATTACCCACATACATCAAATAAATGATATTGGAGAAACTGGGAGGTATTCTCTACGCGCTACAACTATGTAAAATGCATCAAAAACGGTTAAAATGTT
>JAFLJL010003225.1:15000-21588 GCA_018398815.1 Conus ventricosus | reverse complement strand
CACTCAATGGGATCCAGGTCCGGCCCGACAGGGGAAGAAAGGGAGCACACACACGCCTTCACTGTGGCCGGAGCCTGACAGGAGAAAGGGACACAACACGCCCTCACATGCTTTGAACCAAACCATGATCACTTTCAAACGTGACAAAACCTCAACGACCTACGGTGCGCTCTAAGCTGAACAAATCTCCACACCTAAGCCACCAGTACATTTCCCTGCTCAAAACCCAACTGCAAAATCTGCTCTCTCACCAAACCAGACACCATCCTACATGGCCCCACAGGCTCTTTCACTATTAAACGCACTTTTCCTGCCAGTGCCACAACATTGTGTATGCCATCCACTGTCAGCTGTGCGGTAAGATCTATGTAGTTGAGACATCTCGCAGAAAGAGAGGAGAGAGAGAGAGAGAGAGGAGAGAGAGAGAGAAGAGAGAGAGAAGAGAGAGACAGACAGACAGACAGACAGACAGACAGACAGACAGACACAAACACACACACACACCACACACACACACACACACACACACCCCACACACACACACACACACACACACAAAAAAGAGAGATGGAAGACACAGACAGGACAAAGGAAGAGACAGAAGACAGATAGAGAGAGCGACAAAAACAGAGAAACAGAAAGAAGACAGTGAGAGAAGAGAAGCAGACAGACGAGAGATGGAGTGAGGACAGCAGACAGACACGGCATACATACATACAACATACAACATACATAATACAGATACTGACAAAGGAGAGAGAGAACACCCCCAAACAGAGACACAGAGAGAGACAGAAACGAGAGGGGGGGGGGGGGGGGGAGGGAGGGGGGGGGAGAGCCCGAGATAGGAGGGGAAAAGAAAAACTGAGATACTATGTGAATAAAAAGTGACGGAGGAGGGCGGATATTATGTTCTGAGCATCCAAGCTCGCGCATGAACACAGATACATAAAGACACACACAGACAGAGACACAGACACATAAAGACCAACAAACAGACAGAGGCACATACACACACAAACACACAATGTAAAACTCAGAGCACGCACGCACCAACTCACGCACAACTCACACACACACACACACGCACGCACGCACGCACTCACACACACACACACACACACCCCACACACACACAACACAGATACATACAGACCACACACAGACAGTAGAACAGACACATAAAGACAACAAACAGACCGATGCACATACACAACAATCGACACACACATGTGAACACAGCGCACGCACCACCACACACCTCACGCACACACACACACACGCACGCATACACACACTCACACACAACACACACACACACTAAACACACGCAGCTAACGCACACACACGTTGACAAAGAAGTCGAGAGAGCAAACGGACTTTATCACTATGTGAACGATTTTAATTGCGCATCCGCTACAAAGACTAAAAGCCCCTCTCCCAGGGAAAACGACGTGGACGAGTCCTAAGCACGCGATGACAACTACTACGATACAAAAAGTGGCCTTCAGGAACCATGTAAGTCCAGTGGATAAGAAGTGACGTGCAAGCGAAGCCGCCACTTCCACCTCACTGCCGCATTCATGATCATTCCGACACCGTGAGACCAAACACAACTAGTCTCCAGCGACCCCTACACCCGCAAACGGTGGATCACCAGCGCGTATATGATCATAAAAACACGATATGAAAACTGTGTATAGAAATCTGTCCAAGAAATGCTGATAAAGAACAAAGCAAGAAATAGAAAACTCAAGTCAACCAGGCTAACCAGAAAATCCACTGCCACAGCTAACACACAAACCTGATAACCGAAAATCAATACCCCTGGCCTTAAAATACATATTGTAGAAGCAGCAAGATCCACTCCAACATCCCCTACACCACCGCCCTCCAAAGAATCGGAGCAAACGGTGTGAAGGGGCAAAAAATAAAATAGGAACGTAAGGAAGACAAAAAAAAAATCTGACGTCATAAAGGCAAATGACGCGAAAAGCAAAACGCCCATCCAAAGACATCCAACACGAAAAAGAACAATGACTTATTATCCTACAGTTATCGACACTCTGATTCCATACAGTGAAAGGTGTACAAAAGAAAAGACTAGCCGTTTCCAATGGGTTTTCCATTCCACAACGACACAAAACATAAGCACACAAAAACTATCTTCAACAATTTTATTCCACAAACGACTCAGAAATACCAGACGCAAAAAGTAAAACACCTGTGATAACAAATGAATTGAAAACGGACGACGCAGAAAGACAGTCCAGCAAAAGAATTCACAAAAGCAGTTAAACCAATCAAAGTAGAAACACTCCATCATCACACATTGTTTGTGAACAGGCAACTGACAGTAGAAGATGCAGAATTAGGATTTATAAACGACAATTGTTCAATGCCCTTGTAAAACAGAAACTGCTGGCTGACAAAATTATTTCTTTCGTACCACACAATAACTTCTATTACTAACGGGAAGACGGGAATCATCCAACCACCAGGGATCATCGATCCTGGCAGCATAACCTTGGCCGGCACCTAACGAGACCTCACCTTGGGAAAGCCCAAGAAGCCACTCGCGCCTACCCTCCCCATCCAGTGCGTTTGGGGCCCTCAATGCTGTATCAGTACTACAGAACCAAGGGTGGAACTGCTATAAATGCTCTAGATGTTCGGGAGCATCTCCCACAATAACACTAATATTGACTGAAATCTAGTCATGTATGGAGCCCAGTTTAATACCTCCACCTCACATGATAACGTGACAAATGAATTTTAAACAGAAGACAATTTACATATATTACATAGCATATCTGTTTCTTAATCAAGTTTCACGGTCTTACGTGTATCGTGCAAACCATACCTGTATTAAATACATTAAAGAATTCTCATTCACTTCACTAATTATATACAATCATTATCATGACCCAACAAAAAAAGAGACCAACTATTAAGTCTCCAATGGAACTGGTCGTTCCATAACAAAAAACAAACATACTTGAATCAATAACTTGGAATAAAAAAGTTTCATGTATTATTAATACAACACTAAATGTCACAGCGATAATCTACCCACAATAACACCAGGGCTATCACCCCCCAGTTTATAAGCACAATGTCGGACCGAATACAATAGCTAACATGTGCGTGAAGGGCCTGGAAATTTTTTGCGAAGAACTCCACCATTAACCAGTAACATCCCTTCTGCTCATGCTGTGCAGCAATGGTCAACTTACTTCTTCTTTGTATTAAACCATGGCTTCAGTTTACCTCCAAAAGGACCGATGATGCCGAATACAGAAAATCATAATGGCTAAAAGGGTTTCAAGACCAAAGAACAAATGGGTTCATTGGAGGAGATATTAATGCAACAATGCGCCTTTTTGGACTTGGCATTTATTTAATTTTGCTCTTATGATACAAGTAATAATTATTTAGATAACATAGCTGATTCTAATCTGTTATTGCTAAATAATGTAAATATTACTCCGATTCCAATATAGCCACACAAAACCCCCTCAGCCATTGATTAAACCATTACATCTCCATCACTTTAGAAAACTCAATGTGGTAAACAGGAGATAACCACTGTATCAGATCATATTCCAAAAATAATATCGTTGAAAATACATATTAGAACCGGATCACAAAGAAATAATTCCAAAATATATTTACAAAAAAGCAGATTGGTCTTGTATACAAACCAATCTTAACAACATAGACAAAGGTGTTCTCAGCTAATGGAAAACCAAGATGAACAAAACACAGTATTTTGAAAATATAATTTAGCAGCAGCTGACAAGTCAATCCAAATAAAAAAACACAAAGTCCAAAAAACTAATGGAAATGTAAGGTGGAACACAAAATGAGAAACTGCCAATGAAAAGAAAAAAGAAAGTAATTTACAGATTATTGTAAAAAAGAGATCATCAAATAGTCAAAAAGAAAATGAAAAAGTCATAAAGAAATAAAGATGTCATAGATGACGCAAAGCTGCAGCATTGGAATGAATTTTGTAACTCTGAAGTTAAAAATCATAAAGAAATTGGTTAAAGTGGTGGGAGGAACTGAAAGCAATTAAAAATGGATTAACAATCGACAAGAAACCCAAAAAACAAAAGAAACAACAGACAACCCCAAGTGCTGATGAGACAGCAGAAGCTTTTTTTAAACAATTTGCTAAGTTAATCCGCTCTGAAAGTCTAACAAGTACTCACCAAATAAACAGAGAGAAAGAAGACGTAGTAAATCACATGAAGAAATACAGGCAGACCATATTAACAATATCAAAGCTCCAAATAACTATCCAAGAATACAAGAAGCCATTAGATCCAACCATTATGAAAAAACATCTATAGGTTTATATGCAATATCTAATCAACATGTTAAGAAATAAGCCTGTACAATTTGGTAGAAGTTTACTTCATAAATTATTTAGTAAGCTGTTAGAGCAATGGTGTTTAAGCCCAAAATATGGAAACAGTCGATTATTGTTCCAATTCAAAAGCAATGAAAAATCATACAAAGGATCCTAAGAAAATAGATCCATTGCATTAACAACAACATGTATGTAAACAATTCAGAAAGAAAGAATTGAAATAGACCATGAACAATACTGCGAAAAAAATAACATCATACCAACAATCAAGCAGTTTTCCAGAAAGGTCGAACCACTACAGAATTTTAAGGTGAAAAAATTTTTTAATCAAAACAAATCAAAAGAAACAGTTTGCTAAGAACTGAAAATGTGATCTGCTACCTTTTTTGATATAAATAAGGCTTACGACCAAGTGTGCATTTATCAGCAATTGAATAAACTTAAAAACATTGCATGACGTGAAATGTTATACAACTATGTCAGATGTTTTCTAAAGATAGGGTAAAAAGAACAATATTCGAAAAACATATCCCCACGAGGTAACACTTTCAATGGGAATCCCTCAAGGTCAGATTACGCCACTTCTCTTCTCGTTATTAATGCATGATCTGCCAAACAAAAAATCCAAAAAATTTGTTCTTGTCCAATAAGCAGATGATATATGCAAGTGGGATGTGTAACGTTAAAAAAGAAAACTCACAGCGAGAATATAAAATTCCGTCAAAAAGATCTATCAAGCAGAAACTAAACAATATGGTTGGATTATTAGAAACTAAAAATTGATTAAGTCTGTCAATCGAAAAACAAATATGTTTCTTTTATAACATTGATCATACAACCAAAAGTAAGCCTGTTTCACAAAGGATGATACATCCCAATTAATACGTTACAGAGATAAAATTTCAGGAGTTTTTAATTTACATCAATTTCAATGTAACTTTCATAACGAATATTTTATTAACAAAAGGCTGAGAAAAACATTTAATCTTTTCTGAAAATCATCTCTAAAGAAAAGTGGGGGCAAGATCCAACTACATGTGATTACTCTATGTAAATCTTAATAGAGATCCAAAATAACTTAATGCCAAAAATATTCTTCAACGCGCCCAAATATTTTATAACAAAAACTGCAAAGTATTGAATGTAAGGCGAAGAAATTAGCCCTTGGACACCTGTGCACTCATCATCGTTACGTACATAACATGAAGATCACAGGTACTTCCCTCAATGATTATAGAGATTTATAACAAATGTAGAATTGTCATTAAAAAGTACAGCAAGAAAAACAACACATTGATCATAAAATCAAAAACAGAATCAGATTTATTGATTTTCCGAAAAGCGCAAAGACAATAAACTTCTCAAAAAACAATCGCAACATATACAACAAAAACAAAATTTCAGATACTTGTGGTTTCTTTAGAAAAAGAAAATTTATCTCCCAGATCCATCTTTTTATTTCCTATACCATCCCTGGGAACTTAAAAAAGCCCATTTTATATTGATCACACCAACATAAAAAAAGATAACATAACAATATGCTATGCAATTTAAACTAAGTGTCATATGGACGAGAAATACACTAACCAATTAAAAAAAACACAGATGGTTCATTTATTGTTAGCATCAGTTGTGCATTTCTTAATCCCAGACTTGAGGGTGGAGAAATCTTTTTTACATTGGAGAACCAAATCCTAAATACAGCTGAATTTAACAGCAATACACATGGCTTTGAATTACCTATTAATTTCCCCAAAACAAAATTCAAGCAACTGTTTTGTGTGATTCAGAAATCAGTCCTTCAGGCAATAAAAAATTTTAATATTTGCATACTAGGCCAGAAATGATTATTGAGAAAAGCTTTTGATCCATAACCCTTATGAAGGAGCACCCAAACAAACCATTTGTTTGATGCCTACCACACAGTTCCTTTTATACAACGATAAAGATAGATAAGGGCAGCTAATCTTGGAGCAAAACATTTCTGTGGTTCCATTGAATATCATAACCTACCCTTATCGGTACATGAGCATGCAATTAGTTTAAAACATATATGTCGAAAACTTCAAAAGATAGAAAGAAAGAACAAGAACAATCAACTCAGTTTGATATTTTGACATTAAATCATTCAACATGATTTTAGTTTTAAATAAAAGTAAACTTTCAAAGATGTATATGTTGAAACTTGTAGCATATAAGAAAACAAAAAA
>JAFLJL010003225.1:0-10000 GCA_018398815.1 Conus ventricosus | reverse complement strand
ATAGCTTGATAAAGTTTTCCTTTCACACCACATTTTCTCAAAACTGCCCATAAAACATTTCTGTTCACAGAATCGAACGCCTTTCTGAAGTCCACAAAGGCAACATACAGTTTAGACTTTTTTTTATAAGAAACTTTTGTACTAACGCATATAGGGTGAAAATATGATCTGTGGTACTATAACCTGGTCTGAAGCCTGTGTATACACCTTACTTACAACACTCGTTAGGGCAATGCCACGATAGTTATCTGGCAGGTTTGAATTTCCCTTTTTATATATTGGAACAACTATAGATTTCGACCAATCATCTGGAAAACACCAAGGTCAAACAATTTATTGAAATAAATAAATAAGAAATCAATAATGTTTGAACTGGCATGCTTCAGCATCTCAGTAATAATTTTGTCACGACCAGAACTTTTTCCAGCCTTGAGATTACCAATGCTGGATTGAATCTCATGCCTGGAAATTGGTTCATCGAACAATTCATATGAGTCATCTGTTGTTTCTCCCACATGGCTAAACTCAATATTTTCCTCTGGAATAGATGATACATCCACATCATTAAAGACATTGTAAAAATGGTTATGCCACCATTCAATGGTAATAGAGTTGTATATGGGTGACTTTCTATTGAATGATCGAATAGTTTGCCAAAATACCTTTGGATCATTAATCGACTGATTAAGTTTGGTTAATCTTCTTTGGTCAAATTCATCTTTTTTTTCTGTTTAACAAATATTTGTATTCTTTTCTTTCTTTTACGTACTCTTCTCTTTTTTCTGTACGTGATTTCTTTAAAGCTCGTTTAAATTTCCGTAGTGACCCCTTAACTGCATTCTTTTTTTGATCACATACCTTGTCAAACCAGCGTTTTTCTTTTCTTATTTCCTTTTGTTTTCATCATGCAAGAAGCAGCGCTGCAAAGTGATTTAACGAAAAGTTCAATGGAAAATATTGACATATGTGTCTAGAGCTTGGTAGGCGTTCTGTAGGCGTTCATCAAATTCATGAGAACTTAATTCCTCTTCAAAAACACTAAGCAAATCGTCTGACCACACAAACCTATCTTCCACACCTTGTTCAGCTTCAGCTGGCTTTTCCACATCCTGTCCTACATTTGTCCACTGAAGTTAACTGGTAAATGCCAGGAGTCAATACGGTCTCCGACATTCAGCTTACAATGTTGCGTAGAAAACACATCCTTAGACATAATGACATAATCGATCACACTAGAGCCGTGAGGAGAAACATACGTAAAATCCCCAGCAGACTCACATTCACCACAACCATTAACTATGACACAGTTGATCATGAAACATAAATTCAACAAAGATTTACCGAAACTATTTATTACATCAACTTTTGATAATCTGTGCAAAACATCATCGGTCACACAATCGTCATCATCAATATCAGGTGAGTAATTAGTCATCACTTCGGGTGTTGGTTGTTCAGATCCAGTTCTTGCATTGAGGTCACCCATTATCAAAACATTTACGTTTTCATTTTCTGTAGCCTGCAAGATACATTCTTCCAAGTTCACGATCCCATCTTTGATTTCCATTGAATTGTACAAAGGACCATTTTCAGGGACAACACAACAAGCGAACAATAACACATCTCTATCCGAGTTAAATACACATCTGTCAATCCGTATGGCCACAAACATTTTCACAATTAACATTGACTACTGAAATATATCTGGAAAAGGATTTGCGCACTAACAGAAGAACGCCACCAGAATGTCTTCCATGATGTGACAATTTTCTTGCTGGAGCAGTAAACTTAACAAAGTCTTGAAGAATATTACTGAAATCAAAAGAACTATCAACAAAAGTCTCTGTCAAGCACGCAACATCAAACTTCGAAATGTAATCCATGAAAGAAAAGTCATTAAGCTTGCTGTATAAGTTTTCCACATTGTAAACAAGAAATGTCACTTCCTCAAGATGATCCGGCCTGTCCTACCGTGTAGTCGTCCGTGCACTTCGCCTGGGCCGTGCGTCATTGGCAGGGCTCTTGTTGACAGGGGGTGACAGGAAGCGGTGTAGACTGCCGTCGCCATGCCCACCTCGTCCTGCCCCACCTTTGCCACCACACACACCACGTGCGCCCCGTGCAGGGTCAGACTGGCTGACCTCGTTGAAGCGACGAGGGGAATTCCCCTCTTTGCTTTCGCATACTTTCTGCTGCCCTCTGCCCTCTGTTGCGCTGTCAGCTGCCGGCTTCCTCGCGGTATCGGCGTTGGCCTCGGAAGCTGTTCCTCTGGCATCAGCGTCGGCGCGGTCGTCTCCTGCGGCTGCTACCTCCGCATAAGTTCTGGGTCAGGTCGTTTTGGTTCCACAACCAGTCTGCCTCTAATAGGTCACTTTCCCCACCTTCCTGGCTTCTGCCACAATACTGGTTTGTTGTTTGGTCAGGTCGTTGGACGCTGTCACACCTTTCGCTTTCAGTCTTTCTCTGAAACCACGGTCTGTGATCACTGCCATCTTCTTCTTCCACTGACTGTACTTGACCACCATCGGTCTGGGTCGGCCGTCTCTGTTCTCCCCTACCCTGTCCATTTCATCGGCCCCTCCACACTGTTGAGGGTATCGGCGATCAGTCTGGCACAAGTGTCATAGTTTTCAGATTGGCCGTCTCAGGCACACCGTAGAAGCGAAGGTTATCTCGACGTGAGAAACCTTCCAGTCTGTTATGATTTTCTTTCAAACAGTCCATTTCACTTTTCATTTTTTCGACACTGGAGGTGAGTTTCCGGAATCCTTTTTTTCATTTTTGGCACACTGCCTAAACAAATCCCCAACGTCTTCTCTGGTTTCATCTAAGGACGAAGCAATCTCTTGCGTATTCTTTCAAGGCTGTCATCACATCGTCTCCCAATCTCCTCACACTTGCTTCTCACCAGTCCAGTGTCAGATCTGATGGCGCCTATATTACTTTCCATGCTGGACAAACGACTGTAAATAGATTCGAACCTCTCACTTTGAAGTTTGAGGGTGTCCAGTATCTGTGATGCTACGTCAGAGGAGAAACCTGAGTCTGCGGCGAGCTGGGAAGGGGAAGTCATGGTAATCCTGTCACTGCTGGATTCAGTCACTGCTTCACTGTTTGCAGTAGCCTCTTCTGTGCGGCACTCATTGTCTGTAGGCCCAGGGTTCATTTCCACATCGCCACAGCATAAGAGGTATGCAGCGACAAACACGAACAACACACCCTGCAGTTTGTTCCGTAGTTCGCATTTTCAACACGAACTTGACACGCTTCACCATGAAGTTCAGAAACGTGCCAAGGAACAGGCCACAACTTGTCCGAAATCGCACGTTGTCCACAGGCATGGTCACTGATAGTCACAAATTTTATATCACTGTCATCAGTACACTTGCCGCTAGGTGACTGTGAGGTCAGTGTCACGGACAAAAAATAAAAAACCGAATTCGTGGTCAGTCGCCAGCCAGTTCAATCGGACATAAGTCCAAACGCAAACATTTCTGGTTCCAAGCAGACGACTTAAGGTGTCGCGTCAGCCAATTAGGCACAGCGGAGAGGCCCACGGAGACAGCACTGTCCGGCAGGACGGACTGAGTAGCTTGGCCGACGTCTCGATAGGTCTGGCCAGACGGGTCTCGGCGCTGGGTCAGACTGATCTAGCCAATTTGCGACCAGCGCTCTCAGTTAAGCCAGACATCGTGGGCTAAAGTAGGAAGGGGGAAGGTATTGTGTGGTGGAGGTAAAATCAAGCTAATTAATTAAATAACCCATTGACCACCACATAGAGCAAGGCTGGTAGATGTGAACTTGACGATTTGAACATCCAATGGAATTACAGGGGAGGTAAACTTCGGTACAAGGCGGAAAAATACTGACCAATGGTACTCACCCTTTGACACATAGGATGAGAATAAGAGAGTGAGGAGAGGGAAGAAAAGAGGAGAACCAGGAGGGGAGAACAAACAGACAGAGAGAGAGGAAGAGGTTCTGGGTGTAGGCTCTGCAGAAGAAAGGCAGAGAGATGAGAGGAATGAACAGAACCGAGTTGAAGCATTAGCACTAGATAAAGTCTGCAGAGGAAGGACTAAGGAGAGATGTGAGAGAGAGAGAGTTGCTGACTGATGAAGAGAAAAAAAAGAAAAAGAAAAAGAAAAGAAAAGCAACCATGTCCATTTGATAAAGCAGACTAGAAGAGAGAGAGAGAGAGTGCAATGCGTTAATGCAGGAAGAAAGAAAGGAGAACAGATCGATGTCTGATAGTCACTGTTCAATCTGAACCGGGTTCGACCTCATACCTGGCAGCGCCACTTTCATCAGCAGTCCAACCTGACCAACGCCAGCGGTCTAACCTGACCAGTGCCAGCAGTCTAACCTGACCAGTGCCAGCAGTCCAACCTGACCAGTGCCAGCGGTCCAACCTGACCAGTGCCAGCAGTTGTGTCGTGACTGGTGTTTGTGAAAGTGACAGTGAAAAGAAAAGAAAGAAAAAAAAGAAGAAAAGAAAAGACAGTGATTCGTGAATAGTTTAAGATCACCGGGCCAGGTAAAGTAGAAATCTATTTATACCCGGGTTAGTTAATGATGATTTAGATAAATGGTTTTGTGAAGTTCAATGAAAGAGAGAATGTTTTATTTTGTTTGACTCCATATGCATTGATGTTTCTTTCCATGATTATGTGTAGTAAAGTTATAGACTTTACTAGTGGTTTGATGTGACGAATGCATGATATATGAATGAGATTGTAAGCAAGCTGTGAGTGTGTTTGGGCTGTGCCCTAGTCCTTCCTCCACTGACATACCCCGAGGTTGACAATTTATTGGCGAGCCTGCCAGGATATTCTGGCCCATTTATTATAATTATTCAACTTCTCAGAGAGGAAGCTGGGTGGGATTCAAGTATTGTAATCCTAAGGCAAGGTAGTGTCTTACTGTATGTTTCCAAGATAGTTAAATACTAGGCTTGGCATTGCTTCCAAGATAGTTAACACTAGGCTTGGCATTTCAGCCCCAGAGTACTTATTTCGCACAGATTGCCTATAATTCGCTCTCATATTTGGGGTCAGGCGCTAGGCGTCTTATAAAAACTAGTTACGTTGTCCCAAGCTAATATTATCATTCATAGGATTGTGCTATTACTTCACTCGTGTCGGTAACCACCAGTTTGGCTGTCGTAGTAATAAAATCTTGTTCAAAAAAAAAAGAGAAGAGAAATAATGGCGGACGAAAAGAACACCCCTATTGAACAACTTGTGAGCGTCGCTCGTGATTTAGGCTACTCGGGGAAGAGTTGTGAGCATTCGTTGAACCCCAACAAAAGATGGAAAGAGATGAGCGAGCGGAGAGACGCCGTGTCGCAGTAGAAGCGCAGGAAACAGAAAGATTAAGGATTCAGGCTAATGATAATCAGGTTATGCGGGAAACAAAAAAGAATAAGGGAAACGCAGGAAACAGAAAGAATAAGGGAAGCGCAGGAAAACAGAAAGAATAAGGGAAGCGCAGGAAACAGAAAGAATGAAGCAGGAAACAGAAAGAATAAAGCAGGAAACAGAAAAATTAAGGATTCAACTAGAGTTAGAAAAAGTGAGAACACAGAGGGAGACCACCGATGATGTAGTTCAGTTTCCAGTGACCCTGTGCGCAGTTACGCCCCCTGACCAAAGTTGCCAAAATTCTCTGAAGGATCAGATTCGATTGATGCGTACATCAGTCGTTTTGAAACGTTTGCTACTAGTCGGGGTTTGGCCTTCAAGAAGAGTGGGCAGTCATTTTGTCAGCGCTATTGACGGGTAAGGCATTACAGATTTTCACTGCGTTACCAGGAGACCAACAATCTGATTTTGGTGCTGTGAAGGAGTTGTTGATGAAGGGATTTGACCTCACAGAGGAGGGTTTAGAAAGAAATTTCGATCAGCTAGATTACAAGCAGGTGAAACGTACACTCAGTTTGGTGCACGTTTAGATCACTATTTTGAGAAGTGGTTAGAGTTGAGTGGTACGAAAAGGGAGTTCGCTGAATTGAAAGAGCTGGTTATGAAAGAACAGATTTTGTCAGGTTGCGGCCCTGAGTTAACTATACATTTGAAAGAGAGGACAGCCTGAGACAGCAGGGGAGTTGCTGAAGTTAGCAGAGGTGTACAGGAGGCACGTTTTGAGCACCAAGGTGCAGGAGAAACAGGTGCCAGGCACAGGTGAGAAGAGTGCAAGGAAACTAGGGGAGTTTTCTGCAAAGTCTGCAAACCAGTGGTGGGGCAGAAAGGAGGACAAAGGGACAATAGGTGTTTCATTTGTCACAAGAAGGGACATGTGGCGAGGGAATGTCGCATGAGGTTCCAGAAGGCAGTAGCCTTGCAAGAGGTTGATAAGGTCGCCAGGGGAAACGACCTGCAGTGGAACCAAAAGGATCCAATCTGAAGAGGGTGGAGTGCGGCTATGGCTAGCACTGGACAGCAGTCAGTGTCAGGGATGGATGGCACTAGGCTGAGTGGTTCATTACCAGTGGAAGAAGGTGGATTGACCAGCAGAGGGTGAAAGTGTTACGGGACACTGGTTGTTCATGTGGTGTAGTAAGAACAACGCTGGTCGAGGAAGGGGATTTGACAGGACAAATCCAGACCTGTACTCTAATCGATGGCACTGTGAGGGAGTTCCCAGTTGCTAAGATAGAAGTACGTACCCCTTACTTCTCAGGCGAGTTGTCTGCACTGGTGATGGAGAAACCCTTTATGATTTGATCATTGAAATATTCCAGGTGCAAGGGATCCAGGGGATCCTGAGTTGTTGACTGCTACAGGGGCAGCAGTTCAAACACGGAGCAAGAAGGAGGAAAGGTTGATAAACGTTAGTCGTTCCAGCAAGGAAGTCAGGCATAGATGTGTCGCCTGATGAGTTAGGGCAGCGCAGGAACAAGACCCTTCGCTTGTGAAGTCTTGGGAGTTGGCAAGAGGTGGAGAGAAACAAGTGGTTAGAGGAGGTGAGACAGAATTTCTTGTGAAAGGCGGGTTGTTGTACCGAGTGTTCACCAAGGGAAGACAGGCAAGGTGACAACTCAGTTAGAGGTACCAGCATGTTATCGTGGGCACTGTCATGTCAGTGGTCACGAGTCGCTCATGGCGGGTCATCTCGGCACCGGCAAAACAGCTGACCGAATCTTTGATGATTTTCATTGGCCAGGGCAATGGCAGACATAAAGCGGTTCTGCATGTCATGTGATGTGTGTCAAAGGTCAGCCACAAGAGGGGTGAAGAGGAAGGCGCCTCTTAAACATCCCCCTTTAATTGACACACCATTCAGGAGAGTGGCTATTGATCTGATTGGCCCAATCTCACCCTGTTCCAAAGGTGGGCACAGGTATGAGACATGTAAGGTTGCAAGGGAAAGTTTGCAGGAGGCTAGGGTCGCGCAGAAGAAGCAATATGACAGGAAGGTGAGGAAGCAATCCCTCAAGGTGGGAGATCAAGTCCTGTTACTGCTTCCCACGGATCACAACAAGCTGCTGAGGCATTGAAAAGGTAGATCAGGATTACCGAATTGATGTGAATGGGAAACCAAAACTTTTCCATGCGAATTTGCTCCGCAATATATTCAGCGTGAGACTCAGCAATGGCACTGCAGCCCTACAGGTATCGAGTTCAGTACATCCCCGGTCGACAGAATGTCGGAGCTGACTATTTAAGCGTGTAGTCTAGCAAGCTGCAACTCAGAGGAAGTCAGTCATATCCGGGGTGCATAGGTACTTTGTTGATAATATGTGTTGATTACAGTTATGTTGAGTGGATATGGGTTCATTCCCATTTGGCTATGGTTCATATTTTCCTTGTGAGACTTGTTCATGTAAATGTAGTTATGTTTGGAGCGTACAGTCGCTTGTGTAGTAATGCACTGTTTGCGATAAGTGAGGATGGAGATTCCTCAGTGAGGTGTCATGGATCGTGATCATGTTAGATTGTGCTTTTCATAAAGGTTGTGAAGAGAAGATGTGGCAATCCCCAGGTAGGGGGATTGCATAGGTGCGCACAGAGGTTATCAGAAAAATGAATTGAAATAAGGCAGAAGCGCACGTCAATGATAACCCATTGGGGTGATATTTACGAGTGATACATGCTGATAATTTGTAAACCGTTTTTGTAAATAATTTTTGCAAAAACTTGCACGTGTAGCTGTGTGTCAGCAAATTCGGTTGTTGTTTTTTTGTACCGTTTTTGAGACAATGCGGAGCATAGTCTTTTTCAAGGGGGAAATTGTCACGGACAAAAAATAGAAAAACCGAATTCGTGGTCAGTCGCCAGCCAGTTCAATCGGGCATAAGTCCAAACGCAAACATTTCTGGTTCCAAGCAGACGACTTAAGGTGTCGCGTCAGCCAATTAGGCACAGCGGAGAGGCTCCACGGAGACAGCACTGTCCGGCAGACGGACTGAGTAGCTTGGCCGACGTCTCGATAGGTCTGGCCAGACGAGTCTCGGCGCCTGGGTCAGACTGATCTAGCCAATTTGCGACCAGCGCCCTCAGTTAAGCCAGACATCGCCGGCTAAAGTAGGAAGGGGGAAGGTATTGTGTGGTGGAGGTAAAATCAAGCTAATTAATTAAATGACCCATTGACCACCACATAGAGCAAGGCTGGTAGATGTGACTTGATGATTGAACGTCCAATGGAATTACAGGGGAGGTAACTTCGGGTACAAGGCGGGAAAAATACTGACAATGGTACTCACCCTTTGACACATAGGATGAGAATAAGAGAGTGAGGAGAGGGAAGAAAAGAGGAGAACCAGGAGGGGAGAACAAACAGACAGAGAGAGAGAAGAGGTTCTGGGTGTAGGCTCTGCATGAGAGAAAGGCAGAGAGATGAGAGGAGTGAACAGAACCGAGTTGAAGCATTAGCACTAGATAAAGTCTGCAGAGGAAGGACTAAGGAGATGTGAGAGAGAGAGAGAGTTGCTGACTGATGAAGAGAAAAAAAAGAAAAAGAAAAAGAAAAGAAAAGCAACCATGTCCATTTGATAAAGCAGACTAGAAGAGAGAGAGAGAGAGTGCAATGCATTAAATGCAGGAAGAAAGAAAGGAGAACAGATCGATGTCTGATAGTCACTGTTCAATCTGAAACCGGGGTTCGACCTCATACCTGGCAGCACCACTTTCATCAGCAGTCCAACCTGACCAACGCCAGCGGTCTAACCTGACCAGTGCCAGCAGTCTAACCTGACCAGTGCCAGCAGTCCAACCTGACCAGTGCCAGCGGTCCAACCTGACCAGTGCCAGCAGTTGTGTCGTGACTGGTGTTTGTGAAAGTGACAGTGAAAAGAAAAGAAAGAAAAAAAAAAGAAGAAAAGAAGAGAATGTAAATATGTTCGTTCAAGACCACCCATCTTATTTCCACGAAACCCCCCCTTTTCACATCCAAATCACGTACATCTCATGTCAGTTTTGGCCAAAATTAACACCTGTTTTTACAATTAAAATTAACACCTCAAAACCCTAAAAATCGGCGTAATCGTAATTTAAAAACGGGGGCTTGCGTGCTAGATAAGATAGGGTGATCGTGAACAAAATATTTTACATTCTCTCCAGGAACATAGAATTAAGGGTTTACAGAATTAATTTTTTTAATTGTCGTTTATATTTGGTTTAAAAAATGAAGGCCGAAGTAGCTACAGAGCTTATTAATATACTTTACGAGTTGGATTGGGAGAGGGAGGGCAATATAGAAGAGTTAAAGAGCAGGTTTGAAGAATTAATTACTGATCTTTTTAATCGAATAGACATGCGAGAAAGCGTGAAACAGGTCATCAGCAAAATACCAGATTCTTGGCCCCAACCAGTTGTAAAGTTTTTGCCATATTAGTTGACAATATAGCTCCTGAAGATGTTAATCTAACTGTTTTCTACCAGCCCCGAAGGAGTAGCTATTCGCTTTAATGAAGATCAGGTTTTACGATTAGAAAAGACTATAAAAACAGTGAATTTACAAGAGAACTGATATTATTTTTAATTAAAGTTTAATGGATTAG
>JAFLJL010003224.1:20000-22028 GCA_018398815.1 Conus ventricosus | reverse complement strand
GCCTCTTGCCTTACGTCCCCTTTTTTATCAAATATATGCATTGCTATTGAATCCATAGTTCGCTTTGCCTTGCCTGATGTGCAGATTTCTATTACCCCTAATGTCTGTTTGTACAGAATTCTCTGTTTTGGCTTAGCTGCCTCTCTGATCTCCTTGCAAAAAAAATTGTTTTAGCTACGGTTGCTTCACTATTTTCAGGATCAGGCTTCTTGAAAGGAAGTGCCCCTGAAATATATTGAGAACAACCATTTCCTCGAGGTCTTTCTTCGTAATTCTGTCCATCTGTGCAAACAGAGACCAAGTCTTTCTTTCAACTCATGTCCTTTATGGTGTTTGCGTTTGACTGCACGAAATTTAGAGCCATGTGTACTGGAGTAACGGTAGATTTTGTACAATAAAACACTTTTGATGGCCTTGTAGGTAGATGACACTCGACAGAAAAATGTACACAAGCATCTCGTGTCTTTTGCCTTAAGTAGCAACCAGTGTCTCTCCACTCCCCACCCCAGCCTACCTCCCCATGTCGTTTTCAAGTCAGTATGTTCAGTCACTCTTTCAAATTAAGCGAGATGCTGATTCCTGTGCAGATAGTCCATTAGATCTGCCATATTGAATCCTCTTAACTCTGTTCATCTATTTTTCTCTTGTCCTCAGTTTCTCTCTTTTCTCCCTCTCTTTCTAGTTCTCTTCCTCCCTCCCTCCCTCTCTCTCTCTCTCTCTCTCTCTCTCTCTCCTCTCTCTCTCTCTCTCTCTCTCTCTCTCTCTCTCTCTCTCTCTCTTCTCTCTCTGTGTCTTTGATGTAGTCAATGAATGTTCTTCAACTAAGTCTTTGTACTTTGCATTCGTTCTCAAATACCTGGAATTTTGCAGAAGTCCATGACTCTGGAATGGGCTCCTCAGATCTTTTCTTTGGCTTAGTCATTTTGCTGCTTGAAAAATCCATCATATTGCATTTTTTGTTTCATACTTTGCAGATGAATAACAAAATTCTGTTCCCCTATCCACCTTTCTTTTTACAACTTGGCCACCTGTAAAACATAACAACTGTTTGATACTGCATGCATATGTCACGTCTCATTCTCAAGAGTATTTGCATAGGAGGTTTACAATAGAGGTACAGGCAAACTTGGTAATGACGATAATTATCTAGATAGTTTAAATCCAAAAATGTGTGTATTGAATCGCTTTCTTGAAGGATAACTTTGCTGGCACTGCATTCCTGACTTTCATTTTCTATTCATTCATTCTACGGAACGAAAGTAAGTCACAGGTTTTGCTTTGTTCCGTTAATAAGTCTTTCTTCTTTCAAGTCCTCCCTCAAAACAACTCTCTTCAAAACATAATTTTTCTGCTCCTTCGCTGGGTGTGGGTGTGTGCGTGGGTGTGTGTTTTGTGTGTGTGTGTGTGTGTGGTGTGTGTGTGTGTGTGTGTGTGTGTGTTTGTGTGTGTTGTGTGTGTGTGTGTGTGTGTGTGTGTGTGTGTGTGTGTGTGTGTGTGTTTGTGTGTGTGTGTGTGTGTGTGTGTGTGTGTGTGTGTGTGTGTGTGTGTGTGTGTGTGTGTGTGTGTGTGTGTGTGTGTGTGTGTGTGTGTGTTAGGGCTTATTGCTGTAAGCGCTTAGGGCTTTTGTTTAAGATTAAGCGCACTAAATGTTCCTTATTATTATTATTATTATTATTATTATTATTATTATTATTATTATTATTACTGTATTGCGAGTTTTGTATTTCCTTACAATCACTGCACATGTCTGTTTGTTGTTTGGTTGTTTATCAATTGCTATCTTGGTATTACTGTTACTAAACCTGTGTCCATCTTTGCAGAATGTTAATTTCATTTGCATGTTAGTCTTTGCTGAAAAAAATTGCTTTGATGATGAAGTGTTTGTTATCTATTTATTGTGTACAACAACTCGGTAAACAAAATCCTTTGATAAACAGCAGAGAAAACATTCTGGACATGTTGAAGTCAAAGAACGATGTGAATCATTTGCACTGTCTTACTCCATGTGTTCTTTCTTTAGATGGTTCT
>JAFLJL010003224.1:5000-10000 GCA_018398815.1 Conus ventricosus | reverse complement strand
ATCATGCGAAAAAAAAAACTGCGCCGGGGGGGGGCTGTTTCCCAAGCCAAATGGGCTCCCGTCCCTTTTTAAAAAAATCCCTGTGGTGTAGAGAATGCAGTTTTCGGTTTGTCCCCCAATTGCCTTTGGTTTCCCTGCCAATCCCCCTTTTGGATAGTAAATCTTTGACAAAAATTGGCAGACCCCTTTTGGGGAAAAACAGGTTTTTTCCCATGTGGGGCATTGGTTTGTATAAAAAACCCCCAAATTTTGGGTTTGAGTTGCAAAAAATCGGTGCAAAACCTAAATTTTCCCCGTCTTTTTCCAAAAGCATGTTTGGGGCGGGGTTGTACGGGGAAACAGAAGTCTAAATTTCCCCTCCATTTTTAACCCAATTCCCTCTATTCCCTTTTCCCACATCACGCGGGGAAAAAAGGTAATGGGTACAGGTTGGTCATCCCGAAACCGAATCTCCCCAATTAAACCAGAGTTTTCGGGAAGTGGAAGATGGGTTTGATGACTAAAAAAACTCCAAAATCAACCCCCAGATGTGGGAAACCCCAAATCTTGGAGATGTGGGGGTCAAAAACGACGTCACCCACCTTTTTCCTCAGCTGGAGGGGAATCCCCGGGATATTTCCTTTGTAGATGACACCTCTTCCCTTTCCCTCAGCCCAGAAACCCACCCCCAAGGGTTTTTTTTGGACCCCCGGCCCGGCACGCTGGGGTTTATTCCTTCAGCAGGTTGGGCAGGGAAAGAGTTTGGGTTTTCCCTCTGATGCGGATTTGGTAGTCGAAAAAAATTCCCCCCGGAGCTTCCACTGGATACGGCCTGCCATGCCATCTGCAGTTTGTTCTTCTTCTCCGGAAAAAAAGAAGAAACAAACCTGGTCTCCCCCTTTTAAAAGTTGGGGTGTTTACCCTTCCTTGTCGAAAGGTCGCTTTTTCCCGTCCCTTTCCCTTTCAAGATTCTTTTGGCCATCTCAAAAGTCTTGCAATGCGTTTCCCGGGCAACTAAAAAACCCATAAGCTGCGGCGTTGATGGCCCCCCTGTTTGCTGTTCCTTCGTCCCCAGGTCGCAAAAGAATAGCCAGGGGGGCCTCTGAGGGTTTTCTTCCATACAGCAACCAAAAAGGGGTTTAAAAAATCCGGGTTTCTCCTGCGGGACCCCCCGGAAACGGAAACCCAACACCCCGGGAAAGATACCTATCCCAAAGCTGTTGGCTGTTCATGCATAACTTCTTACCCAGCTTTTCAAAGTACCTTTTTAAAACGTTAACCCAAAGGCCTTTGATTGGGCTTGGTATGGGGGGGTAGTGGTCCTTTGATAGCAAAAGCTTGTAACCTCTTGAAGGGGCCCTGGGGGAAAATTTGGGGTTTCCCCCGGCCCGGGAAAGACTTAAATCGGCACCCCTAGCCTGGACCACATGTTCCAAAACCCGGATGGGGCAAACGGGTTCTGTTTCAATTTTCTCGAAGGCCTTTGCCTCTGGTTTCCCTTTGTAGCAAAGTCCCCATAACAAAAATTTTAAAACGGTGCTTGCATCTGCGCTGGTTTTTTTTGGGCCCCCCACATATAAACCCCCCAACTCGCTAAAAAGGGACGGGGGTTTGTGGCTCTAGAAAATTGGAACCTTGCCATTTTCCCGCGGGGGGGAGCCCTCTCTGGCAGCTTTCGCAAGAAAAACAATTTCGAGAATGTCTCCGACATTCCCGCCCAATAAAAATTTCCCGTCCCCCTCTGAGTGGGGGTTTTTTTTGGCCCCCAAATGTCCGCCCTCTTTGGGGGGTTTCGTAGCGAGTTAAAAGCCCCGGCTGACTTAACGGCTTCGGACACACACCTGTGTATACTTTAAATCCCCCCTCACAATATCCCTCTGTAGAACCCCCCTTTTTAAACCCCCGGGAAAGTGACCGGGTTTCCCGTTCTTGCCAATTTGAACTACAACTCTTTTTTTTTTTCGCAACGGTCTCTAGGCGCTGCAACGTGGTCCTTTTCTTGTATTTCTCGCAGTTTGTTCCCGGAAAACCTTGGGGCCTTAAACCATTTTCGATGCCCGAAAAACAGTGTAGGATTCCTCAGCCCCCTTTTTGCCCCTCGGGTCTGAACTCCCCCCAAACGGTTTTGCCCCGGGGAAAACCAAAGGTCCCGTTTAAGAGTTCTCCTTTTCATCCTGTCACCGGGTTTCCCCAAAGGGAAACACTTCACAACCAAAAGGCCCCTTTAGGGCCACAAAAAACTTTTTTGGGCAAAAGGGGGGTGTCGACACAGATTAATGCTAAGGGGTGGTTCCCACAAAACGAACAGCCATTTCCCGTTGAATATTTCCCGGAAAGGGACTGGTCCGCAGCCCCCCCGGTTCCCTTTTCTAAAGCAAAAAAACTTCCCCTCCTGTGTCTCTAAAAAGCTGTCACCTCCTTGCCCTTTACAGTCGGGGGGAAAATATGGTGAATTAAAACGCCCCAGGTTTCTTGTCCAAGCCTCCTTCTCTGGCGAGCGTTTAAATCTCACAGAAGATCGGCATGCCCGGCAGTATGGGCCTGGTTTCCCCACCTTTTAGCACCCCCAAAAACGCCCAAACCCTTTCCCCCCCGGGGTTGACCCAGGCACGCAGGGAAAACCCTTGGGGGTCAACGGTTTTCTCCTGGTTTGACCGAGTTCCTGCCCGTTTTCAGCAGTTGCTTTGTTTTTAACCCCGTTTCCAATGCCCTTCCTCTATTTGCTGCCCGCCCCCCTGGTCGGTTTTTCCTAAAAATACTCGGCGCGCCAATGGTAGGATTTTGCACCTTTTCCTCTCGCCTAAATTCCCCAAAAAGTCAAAAACCCAAACTGTTTGGGTTCCTCCAAAATTTCGCGGTTTCTTTTTTCCCCGGCCCTGAGTAAAACTAGGCGGCCCCCTGAGAGTTGACAAAAAAATGTTCTCTCAAGAACAAATCACACAACGCTTTTGGATTTCTGAGTCCCCCTTTCCCGCTTCAACCACAGATTGAAGTTTTTTTCAGTCGCTTCAAAAAAGGGGTTTAAAACCTCGTCAAATTCTTTCCGCATTTACCCCAAATTCCCCCGGTTTAAAACTCGGGTCCCACGAAATTTCTTAGAAGAGCGGTCTTGATGTCGTGATAGCGGTGGTTTTTTCGCCGTGATCAAAAGCAGAAACGCTTTCCCGTTTTCCATGCAACAACCCGGGGACAATCTCGCAGCCCAAAAAGGGCCCCTTTGGCCCTCATGCCAAAAGGCTTTTACTTCGAAAAAAAAAGACCGGGAAAAATGCCCCCAATATGTCTCCTTTTTGAAATTTAGGCCAAACCCCCCCACGGTACGAATGGGCGTCTTTGGTTTGGTCAACTTGCTAACTCCCTTTGAAAGATCTCGCGTTTCAGCCCCTTTTTCCCTTTTCCCTCTCCAACTCCGCTTGGCGCCAAAATGGAACTATTTGTCTCAACTTCAGGGCCCCCCTTTAAATTTCTCCTGAAACTCCCTTTTTCCTTCCCTTTAATTTTAGTTCCCCTTGTTTGCTCCCCCTTCCCCGGCGATCCGACCCCTTTCCCCTTTCCCTTTTTTTCTCCCGGCGATCCGAATTTCCTTCCCTAATTTTCCTGGCGATCCGACTCTTCCTTTCCCAAATTTCTCCCGGCGATCCAAAATTTCCTTCCTAATTTCTCCTGGCGATCCGACTCTTCCTTCCTTACTTTCTCCTGGCGATCCAAAAACTTCCTTCCTAAACTCCCGTTTCCCTTTGGCAAACGCAACTTCCTGATTCCTTCCGGGTCCGCCTGAACAAAAACCACTAATCGGTGCCTTTTCAGTCCCCGAGGGTATTCCCCCTTCTTGCGCAACCGTAAAAACCTCTGGGTCCCCTTACCCCCGGTGTTGGTAAACCCTCGGAGAAAAGGTCTTGCTCAACAAAACAGAGGTTTTCCTCGACAGTTAAATTTTCCCCACCAAACTCTTCTTCCTTGAAGCCTTGGTTTTGGGGAAAAAAACCGCTGAACGTAGACGTTTTTTGTCCTCCCAAAGGACATACCGCCCCACAGGGCGATTTCGCGGAAAAAATCAGATCACGAACAGCGTTTAAAAATTTTTTTTTTTTTACTCTACCTAACCCCCTTTACACACACACTATAAAAAAACCCTAAAATACTAACCTACAAATTTTTTTAAAATAAAAAAAAACTCTGAACGTAAGATGAATCGGGACCCAAATGAGCGCCTAGGGGGTTTCCCCCCTCAAGCTATCAGGTTGGGGCTCGGCCCCCAATTTAGTCGAGCTTGGGGTCCGGACCCCCCCGCGGCCGAGCCCCCGGCCCCCCCAACCCCCCAAAGTTCAAACAAAAAACACGCCCCGGACACAAAGATGCAAAACCAAAAAAAAAAAAAAGGAAGTCCTACCCCCCTCACACCCCCCGGTATACAACGAAAAGAAACCCCCCGAACTTTGTTCATCCAAAATTTCCCCCCGCTGCCCCCAAATTTTTCACGTCGCCCAGGGAGATGGCAAACACCCAAAACAGGGGCCCTTACTCCGCGTTCACACCCAAAGACCCGTCCCGCATTCAACCTTCATTCCCCAAGCCCAAAAAAATCAGGGTTTTGAATTTTTTTATCCCTAACCCACTCACAACAAATGTTTAAAATAAACTAACTTAAAAATTTTTTAAATTTACCCTCACCCAAAATGCACTCCACAAAAAAGAAAAACAACCAATAATTTGCTGAAAATAAAAAGCCCCAAATTACCCTTAAACAAAGGGCCCCGGTACGCTATAGACACAACACACGCCGACCCCTCTGCTTCCTTTCTGTGTACAAAAACCCGTGAATGCAACAACAATCAATATCAGCCAAATGATTTTTAAAAAAAGTATGGGACCCACAACCAAAAGGGTATTCAAATCCCTTCCAACAGGGAAACAAAACACGAATCACAATAACTCAGAATTTCAGGCCAAACAAAATTTATCATAACTATGGTTCAATTTCTAAAAGCAGTTCCCTTTAACGGGAAAGGTTTAAACCAAAA
>JAFLJL010003223.1:5000-12500 GCA_018398815.1 Conus ventricosus | reverse complement strand
ACAGGACTAGCGCAAGCCCACAAACACACTAACAGATGCTTACAATCTCATTCATATATCATGATTCGTCACATCAAACCACTAGTAATGTCTATAACTTTACTATACATGATCATAGAAAAGAACATTTTCAATGCATATAGAATCAAATGAAATATAACATTCTCTCTTTCCTGAACTTCACACAATAATTTATCTAAACATCTTAACTAACCCCGGGTATAAATAGATTTCAATTTACCTGGCCAGGTGATCTTAACTATTCCACGAATCACTGTCTTTTCTTTTCTTTTCTTTTTCTTTTCACTTGTCACTTTCAAACACGACTCAACCGCAGGCACTGGTGTTGTCTGATGGGCCTGGTCAGGTGAGATGATGGCGGTTTGTCTTGTGGTCTGCTAGGCGAAGTGACGCTGCCAGTATGAGGTCGATCCCCCGGTTAGGGATAGAACAGTGACTATCAAACATCGATCTGTTATTCCTTTCTTTATTCCTGCATAACGGATTGCACTCTCTCTCTCTCTATCCTTTCTAGTTCTGCTCTTATCAAATGGACATGGTTGCTTTTCTTTTCTTTTTTTCTTTTCTTTCTTTTCTTCTTCATAATTAAGCAACTATCTCTCTTCTCCACATTCTCTCAGTCCTCCTCTGCAGACTATTCATGCTAATCTCTCCACTTGGTTCTCTTCTCTCCTCCCCTCATCTCTCTGCTTTTCTCTCAAGGCAGACCCCCCCCCCCTCCTCTAGACCTCTCCTAGGAACCTTCCCTATCTCTGTCTCTGTTCGTTTTCCCCTCGATCTCTCCTCTCTTCATATCTGCCTTTTTCCCTCGTGCGAGACTACACCTAAAACTCCTCAACTCTCTGTTCTCTGTCGTTCTCTTCTCCCTGCCTTCTGTAGGCGAGAGCCTACTCTCCCGAACTTCCCTCTAATTCCATTGGATATTCACAATCACGACAGTCCCGTTCTACACGCCTTACTCTCTGTGGTGGTCAATTGGTCATTTACTTGATTAGACAGATTTCACCCCACCCCACACTACCTTCCCCCATTTCCTATTTACTGGATGCCGTGTGGCTTAGTGGTGGACACTGGTCAATCTAAAATTGGCCAGCTGAGACTGGTTGGGCGTCACGAATGTCTAAAACTGACAATGACGCTGGGTTCACAATGGTGGGCCGGAATAAGGCTGGCCCAGGTACTGAGGTTCCGTATGGGACGACATCGAGGCGACGGTCAAAGAGCTTAGTCAGTCAAGGTGGGTCGGAACTGTCTCGGGGAACTCTCCACTACAGCTTAATTGGCCGGGACCCGACCTTGGGCCGTTTCCTGCACGCCTAGAATGGTTTGAGATAGGGCTTAGGTCAACTGGCTCAGGTGGCGATCTGACCACGAATTTGGTTGCTGAGTTGAATTTTGACCGTGACAATTTCCCCTTGCAAAGACTATGCTCCGATTGTTCAAAACAACGGTACAAAAAAGACAACAACGAATTGCTGAAACACAGTACACGCGCAAAGTTTGGAAAAATACTTTACAACCAACGGTTTAATAAATTATAAAATATACCATAGTGAATCCACTCCAATGAGTTATCATTGACGTTCGCTCTTGCGTTATTTAACTCATTTAATAACGGACATCTTGTGCGCACTTATGCAATTTTCCCCCTACCTGCAGGATTTTGCCATCTCTCTTCACCAAATATTATGAAAAGCACAATATAATATGAATCACGACCCAGACCAAATCACTGAGGAATCTCCATCCTCACTCGTGCAACAAATGCTTCACTACATAACGGACTGTATGCTCAAGGCATACACTACCTCCAATGAACAAGTCCACAAGAAAATATGACAAAGTCTCCACACAAAAAAAAAATTATGACATAGCCAACTGGAATGGAACCCAGATCAATTCAACATAACTGGAATCAACACATATTAACAACAATGCCACGAGGTATGAATGACTTCCTTGAGTTGCAGTTGCTAGAATACACGACTTAAATAGTCAGCTCGACATTTCTGACGAACCTGGAATGTACTGGCACTCGATACATGTAGGGCTGCAGTCAGTGCCATTGCCCAACGCAGAACTCTGCTGGGTTTTTCAAATGCGCCTCATGCAGGAATTTGAGTGGTTGATGATCCGTCTCGATCACGAACTCTTTTCCCCATACAGTATTTGTGGAATTTCTGACGGCCCCACAACAGCTAAACATTCCTTATCTACTTGTGCGTTACCCTTCTCACACTTTGTCAAATTCCTGCTTGCATATCTCCAGGAAACTCGACCCCTTCATGCTCCTGCAGCAATACTGCACTATCCCACCACCTGATGCATCTGTCCGCAACAAAAATGGTTTGGACATAATCTGGTAGCTTCAAGATGCGGTACGGGAACCAAGTCTTTCCAACACCGACTGCAGTGCTTGCTCTGCATGGTCTGACCATTCGACCCAATGCTGGTTTCCTGCCTTGACCAATCACTGAGAGGACTCGTGATTGCAGCAAAAATTAGAGACAACTCCCTAGAGAACCCAATAAAAACCTAGCAGACTCCTGACTTCTGTTATGGTCTTTTGGTCTCTCTGAATTCATCATCTTCTCTTCCTTTCCTCTTTCGGCTGATTTGTGTAGCCTCCGGACAACAAAACTAGGAACTACAGGCCTTGGAAAAGCAAAACCTGGAATTTGTTGGTTCGGTCTGAGATTGGGCTTGTCTCAACCTCACCAAGACTGCTCCTAGCTGACTCTATGCTCCTCCCATGTTCGATGCTATCAGAAATGTCATCCATGAATTCACAACACCTTCCAATACGTCAATAGCTCCTCATCATTTCGAGAAAAGACCGCAGGTGCGTTGACCCTCCCAAAAGGAGTACTCGCCACTGTATATCCCCCATAGGAGTGGAAAATGCTGTGACTTCTTTGAGTCATCACTCAAGCTATTTGCAGTAACCTTGCTCGGATCGATCCTTGTGAAATTTACTGGTCTAGCATGTGGCGTCTGCGCGAACAGGTCTTCCATGTTGGGTTTATGACCCTGCATCGACCTTGGTGACACTGTTCAGGAGTCATATAGTCGGACACAGAATCGATGCTCACCTGCCTTTATCCTCACTAAGACGACGGGTGCACTATATGATGATTTGGCGACGGTTCAAATCACCCCAAGGGCCAACATCTTTTCATACCTCATCCTCGTCACTTGCTTGGTGGCATATGGGATAGGGTAGCTTTCAATGTACGGGTTTCAGCGATGTTAAATCACCGTACAGTTTTAGAGTAGTCTGCCAGGTCATCAGTCTGGGACGCCCTATTACTGTTTAGGAGCCACTAACTTCCTCCAGTATTCTACAGTCGTAGCCCTTCTACAGTGACAAATCCCTGTATGACTCTTCCCCTGGAAACTCAGGCCAACAAAAATCTCTCCTTCTTCTGCAGGGTCTCCTCCATCCTTCAATGATTGGGCTGCGCCTATTGTGCTGAGTCTCACGTTGATATATTGCGGAGGAAAATTGCATGGATCAAGTCATTACAGTTTTCCACCATTCCATCAATTCGGTAATCCCGACGACCTTTTCAGTTGCTGGTGAATGGTCCTTACAAAGCTCAGCAGTCTTGTTGAGACCCGTGGGAAGCAAGTCTACAGGACTTGATCTCCGCCTTGAGGGGCTTGCTTCCTTACTTCCTGTCATATTGCTTCTACTGAACGACCTCGGCTCCTGCAAACCTTTCCCTTGCAAATTAATGTCTGTACCTGCGCACACCTTTGGACAGAGGCGAGATTGGGACAATCAAATCAACAGCACTCTCCTGAAACGGTGTGGTCAATTAAAGGGATGTTTAAAGAGGTGCCATCCTCTTCACCCCTCTTGTGGATGAACTTTGAACAACGTCACTGAAGGCAGAACGCTTGATGTCTGCCAATGCTCCTGGCCAATGAAAGGTAATCAAAGATTCGTGTTCACGCTGTTTTGCTGGTGCGAGATGACCCGCCATGAGCGAATCGTGGACCCACTGACATGACAGTCGTCCGATAACATGCTGGTAAATCTAACTGAGTTGTCACCTTACCTGTCTTCCCCTTGGTGAACACTCGTACATACAGCCCGCCTTTCACAAGAAATTCTGTCTAACCTCCTCTAACCTCCTGTTTCTCTCCACCACTTGCCACTCCTCAGACTTCACGAGCGAAGGGTCCTGTTCCTGCGCTGCCCTAAAACTATAGGCGACAGTCTATGACCGACTTCCTTCTGGAACAACTAACGGTTTAACAACCTTTTCCTCCTTCTTGTCGTGTTTGAACTGCTGCCCCTGGCAGCAGTCAACAACTCAGGATCCCCTGGTCCTTGCAACTGAATATTTCAATGATAAATCGAGAAGGGGTTTCTCCTATCACCAACGCAGACAAACTCGCCTGAGAAGTAAGGGTTAGTACTTCTTTTAGCACTGGAACCTCCCTCACAGATGCCATCGATTAGAGTACAGGTTGGCATTTGCCCTGTCCAAATCCCCCTTTATCGACCAGCGTTGTTCGTACTACACGCCATGAACAACCAGTTGTCTAGTAACCACATTCACCTATGCTGGCCTATTCCACCATTCTGCCAATGTAAAGAAAACACTCAGGCCTAGTGACTCCATCCAAGACTCTGACTGTGTCCAGTGCTAGCATAGGCTGAACTAACACCCTCTTCAGACTGAATCCCTTTTGGTTCCACTGCAGGTCGTTTCCCTTGACGACCCTTATCCACCTCTTGCAAGGCTGCTGCCTTCTGGAACCTCATGCGACAATCCCTCGCCACATGTCCCTTCTTGTGACAAATGAAACACCTAATTTCCCTTTGCCCTTCCTTCTGCCCCACCACTGGGTTTGCAGACTTTGCAGAAAACTCCCCTGGTCTCCTTGCACTCTTCTCACCTGTGCCTAGCACCTGTTTCTCCTGCACCTTAGTGCCCAAACGTGCCTCTCTATACACCTCTGCGAACTTCAACAACTCCCCTGCTGTCTCTGGCTGTCTCTCTTTCAAATGTATGGTTAACTCAGGGCCGCAACCTGACAAAATCTGTTCTTTCATAACTAGCTCTTTCAATTCGGCGAACTCCTTTTCGTACCACTCAACTCTAACCATTTCTCAAAATAGTGATCTAGACGTGCACCAAACTGAGTGTACGTCTCACCTGCTTGTAATTTAGCTGAACGAAATTTCTTCCTGAATCCTTCCTCTGTGAGGTCAAATCCTTTCATTAAAGACTCCTTCACAGCACCAAAATCAGACTGTTGTTCTGCTGGTAACGCAGTGAAAATCTGCAATGCCTTACCCGTCAATACGCCGACAAAATGACTGCCCACTCTTCTGGAGGCCAACCCTGACTGGTCGCAAACGTTTCGAAACGACTGATGTATGCATCAATCGAATCGGTCCTTCAGAGAATTTTGGTAACTTGGGTCGGGGGGATAGCTGCGCACAGAGTCACTGGAGACTGAACTACCATCCTCGGTCGGTATCTTTGTATTCTCACTTTCTCTAATTCTATACTGAACTTTATTCTTTCTGTGCCTGCGCTTCCTATTCTTTCTGTCTCCTGCTTCATTCATTTTGTCTCCTGCGCTTCCCTTATTCTTTCTGGTCCTCCTGACTTCATTCATTCTTGTTTCTTCCTTAAGCCTGATTATCCTAGCCTGAATCTCTTAAATCTTTCTGTTTCCTGCGCCTCTTCTGCGATTACGGCGTCTTTCCGCACGTTCATCTCTTTCCATTTTTGCTGGTTTTTCAACGAATGCGCGCAATACTCATCTCCTGAGTAACCTAGATACTGAGCGACGCTCACAAGTTCGTTCAACTAGGGGGTGTTCTTTTCTTCCGCATTGTTTCTCTTTCTCTTTTTTTTTTTTTTTTTTTTTTTTTTTTTTTTTTTTCTTTTTTTTTTTTTTTTAAATTGCACCAGATTTACCTACTTCGACAGCCAAATGGTGGTTACGGAACACGAGTTGAAGTAATAGCACCAATCCTAAGAAATGATAATATTCAGCTTGGACAAACGTACTGTTAGTTTTATAAGACGCCCAGCGCCTGACCCAAACTATGAGAGCGAATTATAGGCAACTATGTGAGATATGAGTTTTCTGGGGTGAAATGTCCAAGCCTAGTATATTAACTATCTTGGTTAGCCAATGCCAAGGCCTGTAATAACTATCTTGGGAACCTCACTACAGTAAGGACAACCCTTGTCTAGGATTACAATACTTGAATCCCACAGTCCTCCTCTGAGAAGTTGAACAATTTTAATACTATGGGCCAGAATATCCTGGGCAGGCTCGCAATAATATTTGTCAACCATCGGTGTTATGTTCAGTGGAGGAAGGACTGCGCACAGCCCAACACATCACAGCTTTGTTACAATTCATCATATATCATGCATTCGTCACATCAAACCACTAGTAAGTCTATAAACTTTACTATAATGATCATAGAAAGTACATCATGATATAGAATCAAATGACAATAAACATTCTATCTTTCCTGAACTCACAAAATCATTTTATCTAAAATCATTAACTACCGGGTATAAATAGATTTCCACTTAACCTGGCAGGTGATCTTAACTATACACGAATCCAGTCTTTTCTTTTCTTTTCTTTTCTTTTCACTGTTCACTTTTCACAACACGACCAACCGCCGTGCACTGGTGTATGGTCTGATGGCGCCTGGTTCAGGTGGATGTTGGCGTTGGTCTGTGGTTCTGCTTGGCGAAGTGACTCTGCCAGTATGACTGCGTCGAAACCCACGGTGTAGGTTAGCAACAGGACTATCAACATCGATCTGTTCTCCTTTCTTTCTTCCTGCAAGTAACGCATTGCACTCCTCTTAAAAAAAAACTACTGCTCTTCTAAAATGGAACATGGTTGCTTTTCTTTTCTTTTTTCTTTTCTTTCTTTCTTTTCTAAATTAGCAACCTATCTCTTCTATCCACATCTCTACTACCAGTCCTTCCTCTGCAGACTTATCTCATGATAATCTCTCACTCCTTGGTTCTTTCTCTCCTCCCATCATCTCTTCTGCCTTTTCTCTAAAAGCAGACTAGAACCTCTCCTCTATCTTCTCTGTACGTCTTCCCTCGTTCTATCTCTCTTCATCTCTCTGCCTTTTTCCTCGTGCAGGACTACACCTAAAACCTCCTCATCTCTCTGTCTCTGTTCGTTCTCATCTCACCTGCTTACTGTAGGCGAGAGCCTACTCTCCCGAACTTCCACTCTAATTCCATTGGATATTCACATCCGACAGTCCGTCTACCGCCTTACTCTATTTGGTTGTCAATTGGTCATTTTAAATTGATTAGCCAGATTTTCACCCCCAACACACACTACTTCCCCCCTTTCCTATTAACTGGTGCCGTGTGGCTTAAGTGGTGGACACTGGTCAATCTAAATTGGCCAGCTGAGTCTGGGTGGGCGTCACGATGTCTAAACTGACAATGACGCTGGTTC
>JAFLJL010003223.1:0-2500 GCA_018398815.1 Conus ventricosus | reverse complement strand
GTGGCCACGTGTCCACACATCAATGTTAAACCTGCCATACACAGGAACATGAGGAAACCAGAGAGAGTATGGGGGAGAGGACAACAGGCGGAAAAATGGTAAGGAGAGAAGGAAACGGTAGGAATGTTGGAAAAAGATATACAGAAAAGAAAAAGGGAGTGTGAATCGATAGCAGGTTACGTGAAAAAAAAAATGCAAGGGCAATAGCAAATGCAGTGTAGGCTGGAAATAGGTAAGAGACACAGGAACTGGAGGGTAGGCAGTTGAGAGATCAAAAAGCAAGAAAAGGAGGATAGGCAGTTAAAGGTCAGATGAAATGAAGGATAGGCAGTTAAAAGGTCATGAAGTGGAGGATAGGCAGTTAAAAGGTCATGAAGTGTAGGATAGGTAGTTAAAAGGTCATGAAGTGGAGGATAGGCAGTTAAAAGGTCATGAAGTGGAGGGTAGGCAGTTAAAAGGTCATGAAGTGGAGGATAGGCAGTTAAAAGGTCAGATGAAATGGAGGATGGGCAGTTAAAAGGTCAGATGAAGTGGAGGATAGGCAGTAAAGGTCAGATGAAATGGAGAATAAGCGGTTAAAAGGTCATGAAGTGGAAGATAGGCAGTTAAAAGGTCATGAAGTGGAAGATAGGCAGTTAAAAGGTCATGAAGTGGAAGATAGGCAGTTAAAAGGTCATGAAGATGGAAGATAGGCAGTTAAAAGTTTCTTGAAGTGGAAGATAGGCAGTTAAAAGGTCAGATGAAATGGAGGCTAGGCAGTTAAAAGGTCAGATGAAATGGAGGACAGGCAGTTAACAAGGTCAGATGAAATGGAGGACAGGCAGTTAAAAGGTCATATGAAATGGAGGACAGGCAGGAAAAATCAGAAAAGTAAGACATGGAGGGTAGGCAGTTATGAGATCAGAAAAGTAAGACATGGAGGGTAGGGGGGAGAGACTACGACATGGAGGACAGGCAGGAAAAAGATCAAAAAGTAGGAAACGGAAGATAAGAAAACAAATGATGTAGTAAATGGAGAAAGAGCTAAAAAAAAAAAAATTCAAAAAAGGAGGGAGGGGGTTGGTGGATGAGAGGCAGGTGACGAGGTCATCAAAGCAGCAAATGGAAGGAAGGCAGGAAAAAGGTGAGAAAAGTAGTAACAAGGTGGGAATGAAAGGTAATTAGAGTAGAAATGGTGCGGAGGGGGATGGGGGGGGGGGGGATGCAGTAATTTGAAAAGAGAAGGAAAAGTGAAGGACTGTAGGCGAATGAGCAGATGGGAAACAGTAGGACGATGTGTCGGGGAAAGGCAGAACAAGTCGGAAAGGAAAGGATCGACAGTGAGGAAAAGGTTGAGGGAAGGGGAAGGGTCTGGGAGTGGGTGGGTGGGGGTGGGTTGGGAGTGGGTGGTGGGAGAGAGAAACGGCACAACACTCAGCTCTTCTGGCGGAGTGCGTGCACCGAGTGTTAGTGACACAGTTGATCCCACGGGAATGTTCAGTAACACCGGCACTGTGACCCCCGAAAGCTAATCCTTCCCGAGCCTTAACTGACAACCAGACTAAAGTCCTGTGATCCTGACGGAGCAAGTCACCTACCTTCCTACCTTACCTGCCCCCCCCCCCCCCCCCCCCCCCCCCCCCCCCCCCCCCCCATCCCCCCCCCCCTCCCCCGTAGTCCTCATGCAGCTTATCATTAATTAAGGATGCGGCGATTTACAACGCGCGCTCCAGCGGCTGACAGGCTGCGGCATTTCCGGACCGGCCTCGCCTGTCACCTGCAGCAGTGGGGAGGGGTGTGAGGTGAGGGCGTGCGGCGTCCGGCCGACGGCACGTTGACTTTCTGTAGGGGCAGGCAGCGCTGACCGCTGTGACGTGCGTGCGTGACGGACCCGGGGAAACGAGCCTGTGGTTGAGGGCTTGGCTGGAGCGGAGATCGGACACAGGGGGTCAGTTTAGATGAGAACGAGCTTTAAAATAACTTCCGTGTCGGTTCAGGTCCTATCGAGGGAGCGGGAAGGAAAAGGAAATATGCGTAGGCAACGAAAGCTGATTGCTGCCTGCGAATTTACAACATACATATTATATACATCTGTATCTATCAATCAATCAAATCTAACTATTTATCTATCTATCTATCTATGTGCGCGCGTATTATATATATAATATATATATATATATATATATCAATCAATTCTATCTATCCATGTGCGCGCGCGCATATATATATATAATAATAATATATATATATTAATATATATATATATAATATATATATATATAATATATATATTTATATATGTGTTTAGTTTGTGTGGTGTGTGTGTGTGTGTGTGTGTGTGTGTACAGAGAGAGGGAGAGCACAGGCTTTTCAAAATACAGACGTTGTATCATTCGAAGACAGATTCAGTTGGATGCACGCACAGATACATACAAACACAGGTAATAAACGCTCATAAAGCCGTCGCAGTTTTACAATATAAGAATTATGCGCACAGTGCTTCACGAGTGAAAGTTGTTAG
>JAFLJL010003222.1:0-38526 GCA_018398815.1 Conus ventricosus | reverse complement strand
AAAAGGTTAAAAAACCCCCAAAAGGGAAGGAAAAAATTTGTTTTTTAAGGGTTTTTTTTAAAAAGTGGTTTAATTTTTTTTTTTTTTTTTGGGGGGGATTTCAAAAGGCCCCTTTTTTCTTTTTTGGGCAAGGGGAAAAAAATTAAAAATCCCCCGGGAAAACATAATAAAAAAAAAAAAAAAGGGGGGGGAAATTTTTCCAAAAGAAAAAAGAATTAGATTTTCAAAAAAAAAATATTGTTTTAAAAAAAGATGGCGGGAGTATTTGAGGGTAGGGGGCGCTTTTTTAAATTTCCCTTTGGGCCTTTTGGAAGCATTTATTTTGAAAAATTGGGTCCGTGAAGAGAGAAACTCATAAAAAGGCAATGAAGTTTACCAAGGCAAAAGACGCTTACGGAAAAGACGAATTGCCATTGACTTTTTAAAAAAAAAGTAAGGAGCGGGGACGCAGGCACACATTTTCAGACTTTTGATGGGGCAAAAAATGGTTTACTTATGCCCGGAAAATTTTTCAACCCCACACCCCCCCCAGAAACTTCTACTTTTTATGAAACCATCAGAAGAACAAAAAATAGCAAAATTTTGGTTTTTTGTGGGGCAGGGAAAATCATTCTTCTGCCTATTCAATCCTTTAAAAAATAAAAAAAAAAATTTAAAATACAGCCTTTCTTATGGACAATCAAAACAATACGAATACAAGTGAAAAAAATTTACCCAAAAGGGAAAAAAAGGCTTTTTGAAAAACGGAAAGCTGCCAGATTCTAAATCGATGCAAAAGACTGGCTTCAAAACAGCTTTTTGGGCAAATATACCCTGCCCCCCCAAAAGAAAAAAAATTTTTGTTTCCCCCCCACCAAAACTTTTTTTTTAATCACAAAAAGAAAAAAAATTTTAAATATCTGCAGTTGTTGACAGGGTTAATACAAAGACGCTGAGCCTTTTAAGGGAAAAAAACCCCCGGGGGGTGGGTTTTCAACAAAAAAGCACCATGTTTCCCAAATATCCGGTGATTGGGAAAAAAAAAAGGTTTAAAAAAGTTTTTAAAACCATTTTTAAAAACTCCCAGGAAACCATCGATCCAAGCTAGAGAAAAACTTAATAAGAATCTCTAAAAACGCCTTTTTCCCCATCGAATAAAGGGAAAATTAGGGAGCTACAATTACGAGAACGAACACAAAATGGTTGGAGTTTTGCCGGCATTTTTATGCCCCATGAACAATAAGAATTTAAAGCAACAGGTCTTAACCCAGTAAACGCAATCAAATTTTAAAAAAAAGCATTACTGAGATTCGGGGACTCAAAACCTCTGCCGTTTTGGACTAAAGAAGATACGAATGCCCCTGGGAGGCAAAAGGGTGATTTTAAAATTAGAGCCCCAGATCCTTTGGACGTAGAGAATGAAGTTGAAAGAATTATAAAACGATCCTCCCGATTTATTTAAAGAGACCCCCCTCGCTAAAATCTGCCCAAAAAACCTTTGTTGGGAAAGAGCTGCAATTGTCCCCCCAAAACAGTGAGTTAACAAAAAAAATAGATTTAGTTTTGTAAACTTTTTTTTTTTTTTTTTGGTAAAATTTTTTTTTTTTTTTTTTTGGGTCCTCCCTTTGGAAAAGTCTTTCTCCACTCCTTTTTTTAAAATTTTGGGCCCTCTTAATCCCACCCGCCCAAACCTTCTTTCCGAAAATTTTTTGAAATTTTTTCCCCAATTTTAAACTTTTCAAATTTGGGCCCAAGCGGGCGTAATTTGGTTTTTTTTTAAAACGATTAAAAAAAAACACAGCACCCAAACCCAAACCCCCCCCCAACAAAACCCCCCAACCCCCAACAAAAGGGAAAAAAGGACCACCCCAGCTAAAGCCAAAACGGGAAAAAAAAACCCCGGAGCCTTTCTACCCAACGCCCTTTTTTTTTGGCGGTTTTTTTCTTTTAACTAAAAAATTGAACCTCCATTTTTAAAATAAAAAATATTTTAAAAATCTTGTTTTTTCCCTTATTAATCCTTCGGCAGCCTCAAACAGGTAAAACCAAAAAAAACTACTTAATGGAAAAAGTGGGTCTGTAGTTGTCTTTGTCAACCATCACGAAACCGCAGTTGATACATGGGTTTTTTTTGTCCCCCGTTTTTAGTAATTGCAATACCGAACAAGAGAGCACCAAGTTTTCGCCTTTTTTTGTAGCCTCTATTAGCGATTTTTCTGCAAACTGGGATACCCCCCCTTGGATAATAAAATAAGCAAAGCATCGTCATTTGCCTAGGTATTGATTCCTATTTTTTTTTGGGGTAAATTCTAACACCTCTCTTCCCCACTTCCGGACCCTTTTCTTTTTCAATATTTAGAACCCTCCAACAAACTTTTTTTTCTTTTTTTTTTTGGGCCCGGTAAAAAAAAAACCCCCCTTTAAAACCCCAAAACTACTTTTTTTTAAATTGGGTTTCGTTTTTAAATTTAAATCCAACAATTTTTAAAATAAAAAACATTTTTTTTTAAATTTGGTTATTTTTTAAAGCTTTTTTAAATTTTATTCCTTAAATCTCCCTTTTTTTCCTTATTTCTTGTTTTAAACCCCCTTTTTCGGGTTTTTCACTTAAACATTCCTTCAAAACTGTCCCTTTGGTCCTTAGGTGTCAAAATTACTACAAAACCTGATTATTAATAAACTGCGATCTTAAAGATCTTTTATAATGACAACGGCATTAAATAATAAGATTAAGAGCCACGACCACACAGAAGAACAACTAAGGCTTGCGATAGGCTGATCCCCTAAAGGCTAGCTTTGACAGGAAGCTTCTTATTTTTTTAAAGCAAACAATGTCTTTGTTCATCCAGTAAGCAGGCAAGTCATCAATAATAAAACACAGCGTTTATCGAAAAGTTCCCACCACAGTCAGCAATAGTCTATATTAATGTTCTTTTCTAAACCAAGTGCGCACAGCAGATTATAGTCGCTGAGGATCAACTAAACTAAAAAATATATTATCAGTCGTTTTCCCAATAAATACTAATCCTTACTCTTTGTAGAGAGACCTAATGGTGTCTTAATAGTTAGATGCAGAATTTTAACATTGTGTACTAATGAACCTGTGATTCATGGTTTTGATGATAACAAATAACAAGGTTAGCAAGCGGTACAGTTGTATTCGCCCCCAGAATGAACAGTACGGTCGTTTCCTTTACCCCTTATTTGTAACTTTTTCTGTTACCCTTTCATCCTCTTTATTTCCCCCCACCCTGCAGTAATAAATCCCGCAGATAATAGACACATTGCGGCATTCTATTATTAGGGCCGAACCATGCATCATCTACGATCAGTCAAAGCTCTCCATTCTGAGCAGATAAAGTATAACAATAGAACGACATACAATATAACTTACTGCCATTTAAACTCAGCTCAAGGGGTCCAACGCGGTCTATTACTAGCCGCCCTGTTTTAACACTCCCCATCAATAGTAACACTGGGCTCACTGAAACCAGGGGACGGACAAACCATCCCCAAAAACATGCAATATGACATCACAAAAAACTTGTGAGATGAAATGGCCATGCCAACAGTTATGCGCATTTTTTATTGGGGGCGCGATTCCGGGTCCTGCCTGAACGACTGGACTATATTTATTTTTCACAAGAGCCAACATAGGGCCCTAAAATCGCTTTGTACTACTCGGCACATTCCAAACGAGATCCCTGTTGTCAAAAAGTAGTATCTAAAATCCACCCACAGCACCATATAAGTAAATTATTAAAATCGTCTTTCTAGTTTACATCATAAAGTGCGCATGTAATGATTTTATCCACAATCGCGACTCACACATATAGTGCACGGAGATCCGGGACTATGCCATACACGCTCCCAGCTCAGCAAAGCAAGACACTAACTTCTTATTACCGAACATCACAAGAGAGATAAGGTGCTAAGTTAAAAGTCCAACCCTAGTAGGGTGGGCCACCGACCGTCAGCAGCCGCCACCACTGAGCCTTCCTCTACCCTATTGTCGCCTAAGAATGGAATATTTGTAACGGTCGCGACCATATTGCCCTTTATTGCAAGTCAACCTATCTCAATTATTTGGATATTACAACGCTTCTGAATCTCTATCTGAAAAATGAGGAGTTTGTTATCCTTCAGAAAACAAGAACAAAATTCCTTTTAAAAGACTTCGGAGACTGGATTTAGATGATATGTTCCCCGAAGAGTGTCTCGCTATGTTCTATTTTCTGTAGTGAGTGTTAAAACTCTTCATAATCATAACTGTTTTATTTTAATACTGGTTAAGATTGATCTGGCCAGTTCAGAGGTTATAACAACATCAAACTCACGAGAGATGTCAACTAACAGTGTATTTAGCTTCAGGCTACAGACCGAACGCAGAATCGCTAGGATAAAATGTAATAGATGTAAGTAATATTTCTTTTAGTGCGCCTTGTATATGGCATATGCGACATAAACAGCTCAAAATCTAGAGGGCTGCAGACTCTGTTGCCAAATGCTTCTGCTACGGCCTCATCTTTAACATCATTCTTTGCATCCCCCCGCTTTAAGTCTGTGCTTGAGACCTTTTGAGTCTTGAATTCCCTGATCAAACTTTCTCTTTTCTTCTTTTTTAGCAGCCATAGATCATAATAGAGGGCAAATAATGTCTGCCGCTTAGGTACAAATACTTCTCTGGCCCCGTCCAGTTTAATTGAGCATATGTTTAACGATGGCCCTGCCCAAATAGCAACAACAGTAGCATAGGATCCTGCCGATGAAAATATCTATTACAGAATGATAGTTTAGCAGTGCCCGCAATATAACAATCGCCAGCGCCAAGATCCGGGAAACTTTACATTAAAGTTTGTTCAGGCTGGACTGTTGCTGGGTTATTTACACTAATTACAGTTTGCCTTATACCTTTTTACGCCATGGTGTTCCTTCTCTTTTCTGTATGGATCGAGGTTACAACGTATGAAAGTTCATTTTTTATAAACAAAAAAAAGAATATAAATAAAAAATATTGATGAAGATTTTTGACCCGATTGGATCTTTCCTGTTGAAGAAGAAGATGAAAACAGAACTAGGCCCTTCAATGCAAGAAGAGCTGAAGGAGCAGGTTCTTTACTCCCTAGCCAGTGTCAAGAACTATTGCGAGAAAGAATCAATCATTCTATAAATCAAAGGACGAGATCTGCCAGGAAGTGATTGATCCTAACGATTTTGAGGAAGATGTCGGGCATTTGTATATAAAAACGGATGCAGGGCCGATGTAAATGCTACTTCAAAAGTCAAACCCAAACAAGTTTTTAAAACTAACAAAAAAAGCGAAACTACCCTATTGCTAAGGCAGAACAGATTAAAACCTTTTAAGGCTTAAGAGCCGAAGCCGATAGTCATTTACAGAACTTGGAAGCGGGGCTGCCAACACAATCTGAAATACAAAACAACCCTCTTCAAGAATTAAATCAAACCAGCAGATAACTAATAGCAAAATGAAACGAGTTTAAGTGAGAGACAATAAAGAACATTAGGCAACAATTGATGATCCTCCATTGCCTGTGCGTGACCTCCGGGGCCTTAAGAGCGCTTTGACAACAATAAGAAAGAACTAATGCTCAGCACAGCAAAACTAGTATGCTAAGATAGAGATAGAAGAAGAAAAAAATAAACTGCTGATAACAATTTTTCGGGCAAGAAGAAAACTAGAATACAGCAGAAAAACAGAAGTTAATTGGCGAAAGGGAAGGGCAGTTAAACGAGATTTCTATTCTCAGCAGGAAATCTAGAATCTCAAACAACCAGATTCAAAGAAACTATAAAGAGAATACTTCATGAAAACACTACACAGGCAGAAAAAAAAAGAATAAGGATTCTGTTCAGGAGAAGAGGGGATTCAGTAGTTAGTATATTAACGGCTGATGGGGTTTTTGACTTATCTCTACACTCGTTTATGCTTTAACAGGTGGTGCTGCCAACAGGGCCAGTAGCTCCTCCATCACCTCACCTGGTAAACAGTTGGATTAGAACACAATTGCTCATCTAGCACACCTATTAAAGAAGTTAGTTTGCCAAAGCGCTTGATGCTCTGCCGGCATAATAGTAGTGTTGTTAGTTGGGTTTTGTCTACTATAGGCAACGTGCGTTATAATGGCAGACCAACAGTGGACAATAGGAGAGCTAGCTGCTGGATTAATTTTTAGTGAAAAAAGTATGGCTAATCCAGTGCAAGTTAAAATACAACACGGGCTTTCTTTTCGCTATGTGGCTGTCGGAGTGAAGTAGATCAACAGGTGGCGTGCTCTCTAGGGCTGCTTTCTGGCTGTGGGACGCTTATAACTGTGCATGGAATCGCTTTCTGAGGGCTGGGGTGTATTATAACTGGATCGCTTTCTTCAGGGTAGGTACTTTCTTAAAATGGATTGGAGCGGGCCTTGGTTTAAGTATTTATTGTGCCCTAAGTCTTGGTCGTCTCCATCTAATAGGATTCATTGTTATAATTCTGTATTATCATGCCAAACTGTAGTCTAAGGTCAAAGGGCAGCATGTATAATCCGCAACCCACAACAAAAGTCAAACCTTTTGACCTAGCAAGTGCAAGAACGTCTTCATACCTTTGTATGCTGGCAGGCAAATATCACAGTCAGAGTTTTAATAGCCATCTGCCTAAATTAGCTAAAATTGTTTTCTGGCATCAACCCCTGTATACCTGATCTACTATGCAAGGACTTGGGTCTGTGCTTGTGCTCCTAAAAGACAACCAAACGTATGTCCCTAATGGAGTCATTGAGTCATTGCACGCCTGGCATTGTTAGGGCCTTTAACTTTGATCTAAGATACATGTTGTCCAGGCCTTAGTGTGTTTTGTCTCTATGGACCCCAATCGAACTTGTTGCGTTTGTTGACAAGAGGTGAGGGCCGGGGCCCTATCATAAGTATATCTCTAACGTTCACGCCCACAAATACAATGTGCCTAACCCATGCATGCGGTCTAACTTTTTGTTTCAAAATCAGTTGAGGGTTTAATGTGTAAATTCGTTGCCAATTCTTTTCATATGCCTTATTTGGTCCAATGGCTTTAAAAGGATAAAACGCGTTGTCGTTAGGGAGGGGCACTTTATTAGTTCAGTATAGTATTCTCTGTACTGGTAATAAACATGAAAGTTTATACTGCCCTTACTAAAAGATTAGGGTGGTTTAAATGGTTTGCATATGAAACACCGCAGCCAGTAGTTGCGCAGTAAACGGCAAAATTTAACTGATTCTGAAAAAAAGCCATAGGGTGGATGACCATGCTGATGGCACTCTGTCGCTCTTTATTGGCGGGTTTAAATATCTAGTTAGTGGGTTTTACAAGTCTGACTTGGAAGCCGTATGACCATCTACTGCAATGGTTTAAATTGCTGAAGTCTAAAGATTTGGGGTTATTAAAACGCTCCTACATTGTAAGTAACATGTTCAATATATTGAAAAGCTACCATTTTTAAATTAGTTTTTTTAATAGTTTTTAAAATAGTTATAAAAAAGATGTACATCTATATAACCAAACAAAACGAGCGTGTGTTCTTAACATACCCAATTGTCAATTGGCGCGGGAGTTGTAGGATTGCCCTTAAAGAAATTGGTTTTTAAAGTAAAATGGTTTAACATATCTGAAGGGACTCAAAATAATTGGATTAATATTAGTAACGAGGGGGGCGGCCAAGTAACTCATGTAAAAATACCAGAAGGTTATTACAATTTTTGTTCTTTAATGAAGTACTTAGAGAATATGGTATATTGCTGACAATTAACGAGGCAAACCTCAAAATTACTATGAATTTCCCACAAGAAGAAAGAAGAGAGTACACTTTCCCTAAAGGCTTGGCTAAAATCTTGGGCTTCCACAATAGTGACAGAGCCTATAGATTTAGTACAAGAGAAGGGGTTTATCAATTTGAAGGTAATAAACCCTCTGATTTTCTCGTAAACCCAATTTTGTATGTCCATTTACAACAGTTAAAAAACAGATACTAATTTGTTTAACGGCTATCCGTCTACAATTCTACGAGCACTTCCGTCAATTAAGGCAGGGTTTTGCGATTATCAGTTATACAGGTTTGGCGGAGACAGTGAACTTAAAGAACTAATTGAGGGGTCTATAAATTCATTAGATGTAAAAATAACTAACCAAGATGGAAAGCCAGTTTGTTCTGATTTATTAATAGAGCTAGAAGTAGAAGATATATTAGAAAAGTAGGGAGGTCTCAGTCCCGCGGGCGTTCTTAATTTTCATGTCCCTGAAAGAGAATGTAAATATGTTGGTACAACGATCACCCATGTTATTCTGCACGCAAGCCCCCATTTCAATGTGTTAATTTTGTCAATATTTAGAGGTTTTGGGGTGTTAAATTTTTTGGAAAACAGGTGTTAAATTTGGTCAAAACTGACATGTGATGGACGTGATTTGTATGTGAAAAAGGGGGTTTTCGGGCAGAATAACATGGGTGGTCTTGAACGAAGATATTTACATTCTCTTTAGGAGTTGAATTTGTTTTTGTGGTTTGTATGTTATCATTCCTGTCATTAAAACCAAATGAATATTTGTGTACTTTTTGTTTGTTGTTGTTGTGCAGGAACTGTATGAATGTTGATCTACCCACACTTAAAAATGTATGTTCATTGTTTCTCTCAATCATTCACCAATGTACTCATTTCACTTTCCTTTCTCTCTGTCTGTCCCTGGCTGTCTGTCTGTCTGTCTTCTGTCTCTCACTGTCAATGTCACTCAGTCTTCACAATGTACAACCTTCACATGCTCAGTCACATACACACATGTACATGCAGTCTATGCAATCACAGTTGATTCTTTAACCTTTCCCGTACGTCGCCTAAAATTTTGCGCGCTGTACTTCGTGGGTGTGCAGAAACCCATGCTTTCTAAGAAGGAATAACCCCTCGCCGAACGCCGTGGGTGTACAGTAACCCATGGTTTTTGTATAGGAGCTAACCCCTCGCCGTACGCCGTGGGTGTACAGTAACCCATGGTTTTTGTGTAGGAACTAACCCCTCGCCGTACGCCGTGGGTGTACAGTAACCCATGGTTTTTGTGTAGGAACTAACCCCTCGCCGTACGCCGTGGGTGTACAGTAACCCATGGTTTTTCTCGAGGAAGTAAGACCTTGCCGTACGTCATGCAAATTTGACTTCTATGAGATGAGAGTCTTGCTACTTGCGTCAAACGGTTGTTCGTTGTTGTTGTTTCTCGGTGAATAACTGTGCACAGGCGGCCGCATGAATGTGCGTTTATCTGTGTGTGTGCATGTGAGCATTATTGCATGTTTGTGCGAGAGAGAAAGAGAAACAGAGAGAGAGAAAGTGTGTGTGTGCGTGTGTGTGCATGCATGGAAAGACATATAATATATATAATATATACTCAGAGGCAAAAAAAACGCGAAAAAATAGAGACAGTGCACGATGTTCACATTGTGAACAGGACGTAAGCAATGTCGTTGGCACGTGCAACATTAGCAGTACGTGGTGTCTTGGCCGATTGTAACCTTGTAACAGTGGGTGAATGTTGCCGGGTCAGCGTTTTTGGCACGAGGAGTGCATTTGCCATGTGGACTACCTACGCCACGTGCATCAATGTGAATTGCAACTCAATGTGGCCCCCATTGTGGGCTATAAATTTCCAAACCCCAAAAAGTTCAAATCATCCCTTCAGAGGCGCCAACATAATGCCGAGACTTTCTCGTCAAGATCGTTGCATAGCAATGGGGCAACTGCAGGCCGGGGTTCCAATGAGGCAGGTCGCTATCGCTTCGGAGTCCACATTTCCACCGTCTATCGCCTTCTGGACCGCTTTCAAGCAAGAAAACACCTGATGACAGACCGAGGAGCGGCAGACCGAAGGTCACCACAGCAGCCCAAGACCGCCATCTTCTTCGTCAGCATCGACGGGAGCCTTACCAAACCGCTGCCAACACAGCCAGGAACACCGTCGGCAACCATGGCAGGCCAATCAGCAACAGGACCGTGCGTCGCCGACTGAACACAGTTGGTCTCCAATGCAGGCGTCCAGCCCGGCGACCTATCCTGACACTCCAGCATCGCCAGAACCGTCTGCAGTGGGCACAGATCCACGTGCATTGGCGCCATCGGGACTGGGGCCGAGTCCTCTTCAGTGATGAAAGCCGGTTCTGCGTCGACCCAGGCGATGGCCGCATCCGGATCTGGAGAAGAGCGGGGAACGCTTCACGGATGCCAACATCACCGAAAGGGACCATGGAGGGGTGAAAGCATCATGATCTGGGGGGCTATCGGCATAAATCGCCCTATTGGGCCAGTCATCTTCCAGAATGTGGGTCCAGGACGTGGTAACGGGGTCACTGCTGTTCATTACATCGACCAAGTTCTGAGGCCCCACATCCTGCCGCATTTCCAGCAGCATCCACAGAACCTGTTTCAGCAGGACAACGCAAGGCCGCACAACTGCCCGTGCTACGCAGAACTTCCTGAGGCAGAACAACATCAATCTGCTGCCTCACCCATCCCGTTCTCCCGACCTTAAACCCAATAGAGCATTTCTGGGATGCCCTTCAGAGGCAGTTGAACCAGCTCAACCCCAGACCCCAGACAGCAGCTCAGCTTGCTGTCGCTGTGGGCCAGGTGTGGTGGCAAGTCCCCCAGAGGCAGACCAACACTCTGGTGCGCTCGATGTAAACCCCAGGTGCACAGCTGTGATCAAAGCTCGAGGTGGTCACACCAATACTGACATTCTGCTGTTAACACAGTGTCAAGGTCAAGTTCATGTGACCTATTTTCTACCAGAATGAACTTTGAAAGGACACTTTTGCGGTGTTCGATTGCTTTTTCTCACTTTCTATTACCAGTTCAAAGAAATCCGTAGCCAAATTACATCAACATTTCTATACAGTTTGTTTTCGCGTTTTTTATGCCTCTGAGTATATATAATATACATATATATATATATATATATATATTTTATATATATATATATATATTATATATATATAATATATATAAAATATATATATAATGAGCTATGCTATATAGTACACGCGCACGGGCCCGCGCGTGTGTGTGTGTATTGGTAAAACATTAGAAATACTTGATCCTCTGTCAGTATGACGTTTCCAAGAATGTGCAACATACCAAGGCCTACGTGTGTTTTTTTGGTTTGTTTTTAAAATACGTAAGTTACTTTGCATCATTTTCATTATGACATGCATTGCTCACACTTGGCAGTACGCGCCCCGCTCAGGAAGAAAGCCGCAAGGAATTTCTTACCAACGCGACTCTTATCTCTCTGTAGCAAGCACGCGTGACGTCACATCCATAGTGTGTGGCGCGCAAGCTTTCTAAGTATGGGTGGCCCCACACCCACGGCGTACGGCGTGCAAGGTTTTTCTTTGGTAGTATGGGTGTTCTCACACCCACGACGTACTGGGACATTAATTGTTTAATTATTTCTTTCTTTGTGTATAAAACAAAATAATTTTCAGTTGATATGTAGTATAATATATTAGGGACAAAGTCCCTAATAAGTGGAAGTGGCTTCAAAATTACTAGAGTTACAGAGCAAAAAAAAAACGTGTCTGGGTGATTTCACACCCACGGAGTACGGGAAAGGTTAATAGAGAGAAGATTCTATGATGATTTCTTTGTTGTTATAGGACAGTTTGGGATGTTGATTTGGCACACAATGTTTGTCTCATTGAACAAACAGAAGAACTTTGTTTTCTTTTTTTGCTGGGTGTGTAGCAGGCTGTGGATGGGCATTTTCAACATGAAATTGTGATGCAATTGAACAATAAATTCTCTGTAGAATGAAACCAAATATAGATGGTGTAAAATAGGAGTCACACATGTACTGATGCTGGACAGAGTCATGAAATGGAATGGAGCACAGAATGGAGTCACACAGTACTGATGCTGGAGTCACACATGTACTGATGCTGGACAGAGTCATGAAATGGAATGGAGCGCAGAATGGAGCCCCAAGTCTGATGGGGAGTCACACATGATGATGCTGGAGTCCCCAATGAATGTGTGGACAAGTCATAAAAAGGAAGGAGCGCAGAATGGAGCACACAGAGAGCTGGACGAGTCATGAAAGGGGAATGGAGCAAAAAAGGGAGTCAAAGTCTGTTTCTGGGCCCCATGTACTATGCGGGAGTACAATGTATGTGCTGGCAGAGTCTTTGAAATGGAATGGGCAAAAAATGGAGTCAACATGACGTGCTGAGCACACATTAGATGGGAGTCACACATGTACGTCGGAAACAGAGTCATGAAATAAAAAATGGACAAGAAGGAGTCACACATGTACTGAGCTGGGAGTCTGAATGGAGGCAAAATGGGGGCAAAAATGACGATGGGAGTCACAATGTACGTGCTGGAGTCACCATGTATGATGCTGGAAGAGTCTGAAATGGAATGGAGCACGAGGGAATCACAATTATAGCGGAGTCACAAGTATGGCTGGGTCACACATGTATGATGTGGACGAGTCATGAAATTGGAATGGAGCCAGAGTGGAGTCCACATGTATGTTGGACAGAGTCATAAAGGGAATGGGCACAAAAAAGGAGCCCACATGTACTGAGGGGTCCCATGTACATGCGGACAGAGTCATGAAAGGAATGAAGACAGAATGTGCTTTGTTCGTCACATGGCAGGTTCGGGGAATGAAATTAGATGGTAAAGACTTCATATCATTGTCCTGAAGATGGAGTGGGGCTGCCTCTGGGGCAGGGTAAAAAAAAAACCCCCTACCTGACCATCCCTGTATGAAATGTTTTCGGGTGACCGGGGATTTTTTAAAGAAGATCAGGTGACCCCAAAGAGTGTTCAGGGAAAGATACAAGTTTTCACTGTATCTCATTTCTTGCTCTCAAAAACTCACACATCATTCAGTTCCGGTACTCCAAGAGTTTTTGGGTTTAGATAAAAGCATTGCACGTCATCTCATTTCTTTGCTTCACCAACCCCAAAATCTTTCGTTCAGGTGCCCCCCAAAGAGTGTTCAGGTGAAGATACAAGCCTTTGCCCCTGTCATCTATTTCTTTCCTCTCACCAATCAAATCATTCAGTCCAACCACAATGGGGCATATCGGGATTGAGCATTGTTGTTTTTTTTGCCCTGGCCTTAAGTGGGTAAAGTAACCCCATACCCCGAAAAAAATTGCCCATCAATGGCCAGGGGTTTTTAAAACATGTAAGATTTTAAATCATTAAGATATAGGGAAGCACAAACCAACAAGTTTAGTAAAACTGGCAAAAAGCCTAATTCTAAGTCAGTCTGTGGGCTGTCTGCCCCCTTTTCTTTTCTTATTTTGTAGCGGCACCACCACACACCCCACACACGCCCGCACCCACCACAACAACACACAGAAAAGGGGGAGGGGGCACAAAACAACAAGAAAAGAAAAAAAAAAAAAAAACCCCCAAAGAAATGACAACAATGCAGACCGGATTTGGTAAAACATCTTAAAGTGTGGTGTTGTGTGTGTTGTGGGTGGTGTGTGTGTGTGTGTGTGTGTGTGTGTACATACCGCGCGGTCTTGTTTTGTGCAACATGCATGTGTGGTGGTGACTCAAGTGAAAAGCAATTTTTCGGGAAATTCCTTTTTCAGGTAAAATGAGGCCATGCTGATAACTGTTGCATGCAAGGCGAAACACAGATCATGGGCCCCCAGCCCACACACCACACACACTAAAACACACCACAACTCACACATCACGAGGAGAAGGGGAAAAAGAGAAGAGGAGAAACAGAAATAAGGGGGGTTTGGGAGTTAAAAAGAAAGAAAGGCATGGGGTGGGGGGGGGGGGGGAGACGGCAGCAGGTTGGGAATGGAGGACAAAATAGAGACCAAGGGAACATTTCATTATATACATATAATATATGTATGTATGTAATATTAGTATATATATATATGTTGAGTGGGCATGTGTGTGTGCATGTGTGTTTGTGTGTGAAAGTATACATCCATCCCCCTGCATCGGATGCTGATTAAAAAATGGAGTAAAGTGATTTCAAAGTATAAAGGCAGGCTAATATGAAAGAGGGGAAGGGGGGGAGAGTGGAGGGGGTGAAAGGTGGTGGGGATGGGGGTAGGGGTTTAAGCACGTTAGTTGTCAAACAAAAATGGGGAAGGGGTTGGGGGGGGGGGGGGGGGAGAAGGTTAGGGGGGAGGAGGAGAAAAAAAAAAATTGAAAGGGGAAAATGGCAAAATACTATTTGTCAATGGGGCACAAATGGCACACCCTAGTCAGCATTCCTCGTGCCACCCAAACTCTCCCAAAAAACCCGAAAGGGGCCTACAATAACTCTTCTTTTCCCCTCCCCCCGGGGAATAATTTACTAATGTAAATTTTTAAGCTTACAACGGGTTTTTTTCCAAGAATTATTTCCCTTCCCCTCCATGGAAAAAACATTCCCCGATCCACTAGTGGGACCAAATTTCATTCATTATACTAGTAATTTACAAGTCTTTTTACCGGTTTCTCCCCCCAATGGAGAAACAGTTTATCACTTTCAAAGAGAATCAAGAGGTTAAAAAACGGAACAATGTCGGAGTTCCGACCCAGGGGGACAATCAAAAATCATAGTGGGTCAACACGACAAACGTTTTCAACATTCTCTCACGACTGCCGCAGTCGTTGTCCTCTTCAACTAGGTTCTCCAACTCTGGAGACAATTAGGTGCTGCCACAGCACTGGAGCCCAAATACTTCTACGACTGCCACAGCACCAGGAAGGGCTGAAACACGAATGAAGTCCGTGTTAGTAATCTATTTCAAAATCTGAATAATGATAAATTCTTTTCCCTTTTTTACCTTTTCTTAACTCTCTCTCTCTCTCTCCTTTCTCTCCCTATCTGTCTATACCTCACCTGGTAATGGTAGATTACAAGCGAATCTCGTTCTGCAGCTCCAAACAACCTGTCTGGTCAGTGTCCCCAAGCCATCTCCTTCCTATAACTTAGTTTTCCTTCCTGCGCTCTAGAGAATGTAAATATGTTTGTACAAGCTCACCCATCTTATTTTGCACATTCTCTCCAAGCATATAAAAAATTAAGGTTTAATCAACTAGGCTAAGTGATCACAAAGATCACTTGACTTAGTTTACTGCACTTTGTGGGCCAAAAAGATTTGTGATCACTTAACCTAGTTTACTGCACTGCTTTGTAGGTCAAACGTTCTACAAAGAACGCCGCTATGTTCTACTCTTTTTCCAACTGGGCTTTACCTATACACTGTGTAGTCATGTGGTCGAGTGGTGTTGGTTCATGGAACGTGTGGCTCATTCACTCAATGGAACAATTCAGCGACTAGAAGGAGATGGGTGTTTATTTCATCTTCACTACAACACACACAGCAGGGAAAGCAAGCCGTTTAAGGCACTGTGTGCAGCCTCTTCGATGTCGTCGGTCTGTGCCAGCTTCAAATTGCCCGGTTTCCGTTCGTCAATCCCTTTTGTTCTTTCACGGACCACGACTTCCGTTTTGTGGCTATACGCACGGACGATGTTAATTTTACATCTGTATGCACCCTATAACACACACCCCTTGCTTTTGAACGCAATGTCCCCATTGCTCCCAAGATATCCTTTTGCTAATGTTCGAAATTAGTTTCCGACCCAACCCAAACAGGTTAACATTAGCAACAAATGATAGAAAATTTACACTGGGAGTAGACTAATAGTTAGCCTCATCTCCCAAAGTACAGTCAGTATAGTACGGAGAACTTGACAGGATTTGTTAGGGGTGAACAGGTAATCGATATCTCTTTGTATTAAGTGATAGCAAAACTATTGCCTTCAACAAGTCCATGTAGGCCTATCTTGATAAACTAACCATTACTTGCTTCCCTTAACTCTCTTGACAAGTGCGTGCCCGCTAGTGCCCGTAAAACACGCGACAACAAGGGGCGCTGCCATGTTTTCTGATAGAAAAGGAAGTCTTTCGAGAACGCGACTTCCTCCTTCCTGTAGCCATTCACTTCCATTGCAAAAAAAAAAACCCACCACAAGTCGATACGTGCCATACTCCCCGAGTTATGAATTAAAAAAAATTATTTCATTCATTATCTCCTTTCCTCTCTTTTAAATTAATTTTTAATTTGGGTAACCATGTTCAAATTACAGAGTTACTTATCTTGCCGTAGGCTTTCAGCGTAACTAGCTCAGGTAAATGCATACTGAAAGGGTTAACTGAAATCTTTTGGTTCTTTCTCCAAATTTTGTGCCCCTTTATATAGTCAGACACATCTCATCAAAACTGTCATGGTACAAACCACTCTGCTGCCGGGTACTGTGTGACTAGTTCGCAGATGGTTCTTTGGCTGCAATCCTGCCACTTCTGCGAAGTTATCATGAACACAAAGTCAAATCATTCTTGTAGGTGTTCTCTTCATAGACAAAAACAAAGAAAGGGGATAAAACGCTTTACCTAAGTTTAAAAAATATTTCTTCAGTTTGCTTTTTCCAACATTAACAACGATTAATAATTGTATTAAAAGGAAAGGACACAAAGGTAGAGAGCCTGAGACGCATGCATTGTCTGTGAGAGTGGAAATGTCATGACCAGCAATGAAAGCCGAGGTTCGTTCCCTGTGGAGGTGGGGGATGCCATCACAGGAAGAAAGCTGAGGTCCATTCCCTGTGGAGGTGGGAGATGCCACCACAGGAAGATAGCTGGGTTCATTCCCTTGGAGGTGGGAGATGCCACCACAGGAAGATAACAGGGGTTCATTCCCTGTGGAGGTTGGGAGACGCCACCACAGGAAGATAACTGGGGTTCATTCCCTGTGGAGGTGGGAGATGCCCCCACAGGAAGATAACTGGGGTTCATTCCCTGTGGAGGTGGGAGATGCCACACAGGAAGATAACTGGGGTTCATTCCCTGTGGAGGTGGGAGATGCCACCACAGAAGATAACTGGGGGTTTAAATTCCCTGTGGAGGTGGAGATGCCACCACAGGAAGATAACAGGGTTTGGCTGTTGATCTTCCATCCTGCCGTGTGTGTTTGTAGGGTCACTCTTGTTCCAATCCTGTCGGTTGACGCCACGTGTAGTCATGTGGTCGAGTGGTGTTGGTTCATTGGAACGTGTGGCTCATTCACTCAATGGAACAATTCAGCGACTAGAAGGTGATAGGTGTTATTCATCTTCACTACAACACACACAGCAGGGAGCAAGCCGTTTAAGGCACTGTGTGCAGCCTCTTCGATGTCGTCGGTCTGTGCCAGGCTTCAATTGCCCGGTTTCCGTTCGTCAATCCCTTTTGTTCTTTCACGGACCACGACTTCCGGTTTTGTGGCTATACGCACGGACGATGTTAATTTTACATCTGTATGCACCCTATAACAACTGTTAAGATTAATATATATATACTGTGCAAACTGAAAGCTTTCTAATTCTATGGTTTATAAAGTGTGACTGTTATTAAAATTGTTTTTTATTCAAGCAGAATAGTTTTAAAGGTTAAACAACAACTGTGCTTTAAAGTACTTTTTAGTAGCTACTTTGCACAATATTCATATTAAAAGCCTAGCAAATTAAACGTAAAAACACAACTTTTAATAATCAATTATCTCTTACTGATCTATAAATAGATAATTTATTCAGGGGAGACAATTACATTTATACATAATAAAAGAAGATAAATCACTTTCATTATCATTGTTTTGCTTATTTTGATTGTTAATGATTACTTGTGAACAAGGAAGGTAAAATCAATACTCTACTATACTATAACTGCTAGGAACGGGAAAACCCGAACCCAAATATACTTCAGCCGCTAACCCGATCAATAGGTGGGGTTTGTTACGGACTGCGCGCGCCCGTCTGTGCGTTTGCCTGTCTGTCTGTGTGTTTGTGTCTGTGTGTTGAATGCGCGATCAGGCTAGCCAAGCATGTATGTATTTAAATAACTATCATTAAAGCAAAAACTCTGTCATCTTAATAAACACATTACTTGGCGACTCCTAGATATGGGAGACAACTCCTATTTTTAAGTTACAAAATGTCTACGAGTTGTTCTCCCCCGACATGTCTTCTGAATGAGAGAGAGGGAGGAGGGATGAGAGGTGGAGAGAGAAACTAATTACTTAATTTATAACTTTATTTGTGTTTAAAAAATGAACCCCCACGTAGTTATAAAGCTTACAGAAATATTTGATGATTTTGGGTGGTGATTAATGCTGGAGTTGAAAAGAAGTGTTTTAAAAAACATGTTTAATGAATTTATAACAGAACTTTTGAAGGCTTAACTATTCGAGAAGGCGTATTGAAAACTGTTAGTAATCCCAAATCTGGCCCTTTTAAAACCAAATTTTACTAATGATAACTTTTCAAGCGTATACAACTGGTTTGTTTTCTCCAAGAATTATCTTCCGGTCCTCCTCTCCTGTGAGGGACAAACTTGGCACTGATCCACTACTGGGACCAAAGTTCATCTCATTATACATATAATTTTACAAGTACTTCGTTTACGCGGTTGCTCCTCCTCAATGGAGAAACAGTTTTATCTCCTTTCCAAAGAAGTATCTAAGATGGCTTAAAATAAGAACAATGCGGAGTTCCGACCCAGGGACTATCAATCATAGTGGTCAACAAACAATCGTTTTCAACATTCCTCTTCATCTCACGACTCCGCAGGTCGTTGTCCTCTTCAACAGGTTCTCCCAACGCTGGAGACAATTATCTGCCCACAGCACTGGAGCCCCAAATACTTCTACGACTGCCCACAGCGACCAGGAAGGGCTGAAACTCGAATGTAAGTCCGTGTGAGTAAGCATTGCATAACGGTATATTTAAATTCCATTTCCCTTTTTACCTGTGTCCTTACACGCCTCTCTCTCTCCTGTCTCTCCTATCTGTCTATACCTCAAACCTGTAATGGAATTACAAGGCCCGTAAAATCCTCGTTCTGCAGCTCCAAACAACCTGTCTTGGTCATGCCCCTAGCCAGCCTTCCTAATACTTAGTATGCTCCTGCCTCTAAGAGATGTAAATTAGTTCTTGTACAAGCTCACGCCATCTATGTTAGCACATTCCTCCATGCCTAGAAAAAATTAAGGTTTAATCAACTAGCGAAGTGTATCACAATGAGCTCGTGACTTAGTTACTGCACTTTGTAGCCAATAAGAGTTGGGATCACCGTAACCTAGTTTAACTCACTGCTGGTAGGTCAAACGTTCTCTAAAGAACGCCGCCTTTAATAAAAAATTGCTACCTCTGTTCCAACTGGGCTTGACCTATACACTGTGTTAGTCATGTGGTCGAGGGTTGTGGGGTCAGTGAACGTGTGGCTCATTCACTCAATGGAACAATTCACACTAGAAGGAATAGGTGTTTATGCATCTTCAATACAACACACTCAGCAGGAGCAAAGCCGTGGTTATGGCTCTGGGTGCAGCCTCGTTGCGAGGTCCGGGGCGGGCCAGCTTCAAATGGCCCGGTTTCCGTGCGGTCAATCCCTTTTGTTTCTTGTCACGAACCAACGTCCTTCCGTGGGTGGCATTCGCACGGACGATGTAATTGTACTTCGTATGCACCCTTTAACACTCAACCCTTGCTTGTTGAACCAATGTCCACCAGGGCGCCCTAGAATTCCGGGGCGTTTGCGATATTAGGTTCCGACCCATCCCAAACTGTTAAACATTACAACAAATGTTAGAAAATTTACACTGGAAGTTAGACTTAGATTAGCCCTCAATCTCCCAAAGTAAAGTCTGTATAAACAATCTGTGACTGGATTTTTTTGGGGAACAGGTAATCGATATTCTCTTTTGTATTAAGTGATAGCAAAACTTGTGCCTTCAACAAGTCCATGTAGCCTATCTGAGAAACTAACAGGAAGTGCTGCCTTATCCTCTTACAAGGGCGTCCCGCTAGTGCCCGTAAAACACGCCGACAACTTTGGCGGCCGCCATGTTTCTGTTAGAAAAGGTAGTCTTTCGAGTACCGACGGCCTCCTTCCTGTACCATTTCACTGCTGGGCTTTTTTAAATCCCACCACTAGTCATACTGCCATACTCCCCGAGTTATGAATTAAAAATAATTATGTTCAGTCATTTTCTCCTTTCCTCTCTGTAAATTAATTTTTATGTTTGGTTACCATGGTCAAAGGACAGAGTTACTGATCTTGCCGTAGCGTGCAGCGATCAGCTCAGTAAATGCATAGCGAAGAGGGTTAACTGAATATCTTGTGGTTCTTTCTCCCTATGTTGTGCCCGTTTATATAGTCAGAACCACACATTCTCATCAAAACTGTCTTGGTACAAACCCACTCTGCTGGGCCGGTACTGTGTGACTAGTTCCAGAAGGTTCCTTTGCTGCAATCCTCCCTTCCAATTTGCAGGAACACAAAGTCAAATCATTTCCTTGTTGGTGTTCTCTTCATAACCAAAAACAAAGAAAGGGGATAAAACTCGTTAACCTATGTTTATAAATATGGCCTTCAGTTTGCTTTTCCAACTTTAACAAAGTTTAATAATTGTATTAAAAGATATAGGACACATAGGGAGAGAGCCTGAGACGCATAGCTTTGGCTGTGAGAGTGGAAATGTCAGGACCAGCATATGAAAGCGAGTTCGTTTCCCTGTGGAGGGTGGAGATGCCAGCTCAGGAAAAAGCTGAGGTCATGCCCGTAGGGGGGAATCCACCACAGGTAAGATAGCTGGGGTTCTTGCCCGTAGTGTGGAATGCCACCACAGGAAATAACAGGGGTTCATCCCTGTGAGGTTGGGAGACGCAACGCCACCACAGGAAGATAACTGGGTGCATTCCCTGGGAGGTGGAATGCCACCACAGTGATAACGGGGTCAGTCCCTTGGATGGTGGGAGATCTCCTACAGGAAGATAACTGGGGTTCATTTCCCTGTGGATGGAAGATGCCACACACAGAAGATAACTGGGGTTCATTCCCTGTGGAGGTGGAGAGCCACCACAGGAGATACTGGGTGTGTGGGCTGGTGACTTCCTATCCTGCCGTGTGTGGGTTGTAGGGTAACGTCTTGTTCCAATCCTGTCGTGAAACCCACTTAGTCATGTGGTCGAGTGGTGTTGTTCATTGGAACGTGTGGGCTCCTTTCACATCAATGTACAATGTCACGACTAGAAGGGGAGAGTTTAGTCATCTTCACTACTACACACACACAGGAGCATAAGCCGTTGAAGGCACTGTGTGCAGCCCTTCGATGGCGTTCGGGTCTGTGCCAGCTGCAATTGCCCGGTTCCGGTCGTCAATCCGGTGTTTCTGTCACGGACCACACTTCCGTTTTGTGGCTATACGCACACGATGTTTAATTTACTATTCTGTATGCTCCTATAACTACTTTAAATGTATTTATAGATACGGTGCTAACTGAAGCTTTTCTAATTCGAAATGGTTTGTTAAATGTGGTTGACTTTATTGAATATGGTTTGGTTATTCAAGCAGAATATTGTATATAGGTTAAACAACAACAGTCTGAAAGGACTTTTTAGTACACGTTGCACATTTGTCAGTTTAAAAGCCCTACAAGTAAACGAAAAACACAACTTGTAATAATCATATCTCTACTGATCTTATAAATGGATAAGTTATTCAGGGAGACAATTAACATTTTATACATATATATAAAAAATGCTATTTCATTATCATTGTTTGCGTCGTGGGAGGGGGTAATGATTTCTTTTGGAACAAGAAGGTATAATATCAATACTCAACTAGAATATAACTGCTAGGAACGGGAAAACCCGAACCCAAATATACTTCAGCAGAGTTCACCGCTAACCCGATCAATAGTTGGGCGTGGGTTTTACGGACTGCGGCGCGTGCCCTTCTGTGCGTGTGCCTGGCGGTCCTGGCGTGTGTGTCTGTTTTGAATGCCGATCAGGCTAGCCAAGCATGTATGTTGGTGATATATCTATCATGAAACAAAAACGCTGTCATCTTATATACACATTACGGCGACTCCTAATATGGGAGACACTCCCTATTTTATAGTTACAAAAGTCTACGATTGTCCTCCCCCGACATGTCCGTCTGAATGAGAGAGAGGAGGAGGGAGGAGAGGTGGAGAGTGTAACTAATTACTTAATTGTATAAACTTTATTTTGTTTAAAATATGAACCCCCACGTAGTTTATATAGCTTACAAATTAGTGATGATTTTGGTGGGTGATTAATGGCTGATTGATAAAGAAAGTGTTAAAGAATCATGGTTAATGATTTATAACTTAATAGGTTGTTCTTAACGATTCGTGTAGGCTTATTAAATCGTCTTAGTATATTCCCAAAGTCGTGGCCTATAACCAATATAAAATTGTTTAAGAGTTTACCTTGATATTATTGCTCCTGATGAGCGGAACTGCATGTGTCCTGATGATCTGGAAGGAGAACTGTGTCCGTTAAACCGTGACAGTTTTTACGATTTAGAATTACGTATATTAAATAACAGTTAAATTTTTACAAAGAGTTATTTTTTTTATGTTAGATGTAAAAAGAAATCTGCCAAAATTCATGAATCTGAGTTTAAAAGGAAGAAAGTGTATTGAAAACTATTTTGGACGAAACAATGAAACATAAACATTGATTTTAGTGAAAGTTTGGGGGGTGGTATGTTGTAAACATATAATAAAAGATCATAGCGACTATTAAGAAGCAACCAAAGCGATGAACATTGACTGTAAGTGATTTAAGAAAATAGCTAAAATATAGGCAGGTGTTATTGTAAGGTTAACGTGGCTTAAGTTTGCAACGCTTGGGAAGAATAATAACCGCGGTTACTTACGGTAGATACATTTATTTGTTAATCTACGTAAATATCTTGAGTTTAAAAATGAGCCCACAAACCTCGATTTTGAAAAACTGCCAGCCCCGAACTGGTGAATGTGGGACAAACAATTAATCATATGTTTAGCGAAGTAGAACATGACATCATTTAACCCTACAACGTTCATGAAAGCGTGGAACACGCCATCTCTAATTCCCAAGTCTCTAGATGGAACCCCAGTAAAAGTGTGTTGGCCTTCTGATTGATTATATAAAATAACCCCTGATGATAACGTTGCATGAGTCTGGGTTTCAACCTAAACAGAAAGGAATTAATTAGCTATCGCGACTTAAATTCCTGACGGCTGACTTCAGGCTGACATAGTTTAACCACACAAGGTGAAGAACTAAATTGCGTGTTCGGATGGTTCGAAGGAACGGTCCTTGAGATCAGAATTGAGACAAACAAAGTTTCTATCCTATAGTTGGCATTCGTACCTTACTCTCCCCAAAGAGCGAGTTTTAAAACGAGCAGTCTTAAACATAAAAAATTCGGACAACAAGTGTTTATTTGTTGGTGTGTTTTAGCACATTTACATCCTGTTAAAAAGAACCAGTTAGAGTATCTAATTATGACAATATAAGCCAAGACTGAACTTTGATAACATCATCCTTTCCATGAGTGATAGAAAGTATAGCTCGCTTGAAGAGCAAACAAACCAATCACCGAATCGTATACACATGGGCGGTAAAAAGCCTATCTAGTGCCTCTAAGGGTTTTTTGCCAACCTCCCACTTTAGGCGAACCGATTAACAAACAGTAGACTTGATTCCCTGTGTGAAATAGTACTAAGAGCCATGATGTTTTATCAAACATTACAACTATGGTCGATACTCAAAGCATACAGCTAAAAAAGAGCTTTGTAGAAGGGGGGTAGGGGGGGGGGGAGTGTCTGGTCAAATCCCACTATAGAAGCAGCTTGACAACCTTAAGGAACGTTAAAAGTATTGGTATTTGTGAAACCATACTCTACCCTAAAAACCCGGGGTCTTAAGTTATTTAAGAATATACACAACATGCAGATGAGCCCGTATGTGGGTTTATGCTGACTTTGAATCGCGCTTACGCATACTATGCCCAACAACAAGCAGAACACATACTATCGTAGTATCCTCCCCTTCAAGCTGTTCTTATGCGTGTTTGTTGTTAGGTCAGAGGGGAACAACATTACACCTAATTGTACAGAGCACCACGCAGCTAGCAGATTTTAGAGCAAATGATACATCGTCGGCATAGCATTATCCATCCATCTAAACCTTTCAGACAGTGTTATGAATCCTGAAGGCCGAGATCGTTATGATCATCACACACTGTTGGATTTGCAATTAAGAATTAGTACAACGCTAAGAACCTCGATCACATTACTGGAAAGTTTAGAGGGCATGCACACAACAAGTGTAAATCGCACTTAAGGTGAACCCTAAGACATGGAACTGCCTATCTTCTTTCATAACCGACGGCTACGATTCTCATTTATTATGCAAAGCAGTGTCTTCCTGAATACAAGAGGGTTACGTGCATTGCACAGCTTCAGAAAAGTAATTCTACTCGTTGACGCTTGACTCTGGATCCGGGGGATGGACGCTGCCCAAGCTCTGATGGCTATTAATAAGTTAGCGGGACTCTACAAACTTTCCAATCACTAAACAATACTTTTGATCCATCTTAAGAGTAAAGGCGGCTACCTTATAATACATAACTCTGGATGAGGTTTGAGGAAGACTGCACTCCGCCTAAAGGCGCATTCTTTTCTAGTCTTTAGAAGGCTAAGACATACTGAGGCTGACTATGATTACGCACAGAAAGCCGGACAGAATTACTCTGATATACGAGGGGCGACTATCACATCAGTAGTTATGGGCTGACTGTGTAATGGGCGACGTCTTTCAGAATGACAGATCTACATGCTGAAACATGCTTCTTAACTCATCACATTTCAGCACTGCCCAGTTATCGGGGGACCCTTCTACAGTCTACAAACAGTCAGATTGACTTATTTCTGGATCGTCCCACACTCCAAATGATTGAAGACGGGCGAGGGAGGATTAGCATGGCCTTCACATCTTACTGCTAAGCCAAACTACAAATATTTAACGAACTATGATCCCACTAAACGCCATCCAACTTTCGAATGTACTTAGACGCTAACAATCGTATGGGTGGCCATGAGTCAACCGCTTCCACTTAGAAACTTTAAATAGGATACAAGGGCCCAGGATGTCAATACGGTGTTAGGCATGGTTGTCATGAGCTACCCGATAATTCCACAGGACTAATCTTGGAAGTAACGTAGAATATCCTAAGAATTCCAACATCTCCACAACGATTACCCCCCAGCCGCAGAAAGATTAAAGATGATTCCCTTCGTACCAATAAACGTGGGGGCCCTTTCTTCGCCACAAAACTAAACTTTGTGTCATAAAGACTTCTACAGTTTTATCTAAGACAGAACTGAAAGACAGCTTTCTTAGAATATTAGTGTGATCAAGTGCCCTTTTATGTGGCCAGTCATCATGAAATCACTGTGCTTATTCCCAAGCCACTGATGCTTCAGTAAAAAGTCTGCTTAAACGTGAACATCAGCTTGTCGCATATATCCAGGGTGATCGTACACTATCGTAAGAGGTTAATGTAGTTACAAAAAAATCCAACATTTAATTGTGCCTCTAATCCTATCTAGACTTTAGAAGATTTAACGATCAGCCCTGGTTGGCATTATGATGAAGTTAACGTGGTGTTTTGACAAGCCGTGTTTATTCGGCTTTATCTGTAATTTAGAGTTGTCAAAGTTATTGATGTTTGAAATTCTGTACTATACTTTAATCCTGCGAAGACCCATATACATGAGGTCCGTTACACTGACCCGGACTCTGTTATTCTAGACGTACCACCTGAAGACTTCTATAAGGGATTTTTAATCGAGAAGCTAAAGGACCGATGGGTGGTACGAGCACAGGCACTAGCCCAAAAGAACATCCTTTGACTTTCAACGTGAACTAGAAAGGAGTGGAAAGTTGTGGTGGGAACTGTATGACATTATCAAAGAATAATGTTGGTTGCCTCGAAGATGTACAGCGTTCTTGAGCCAGACTTCGTTATGAAATAAGCAAGGGCATAAGTAAAGAGGGTCATTAAATAAATAACTCACGATATCTGCTAGCAACTCTCTTGAAAACAAAGATTTTATCTCACAAAGGTGTAATCTGCCTCTACTCTTCATCAAGTATACACAACAGCCTGTTAACAAGAATGCAATAGTCTCTATCATTTTCAAGAGATACGGACGTTAGTCCTGATGTTTTCTATAGCGTAGGTCTGGTGATCTTTTAAAAGATTATCTTGACTGACTTGGCCGGTTCTTAACTTAGAAACCTAACTTGGACTTACTTATGAACATAACTATGAAACTTAACTTATGTACCTAACTAGGACTTAGTTTAGAACCTAACGAGTAACTTAAAAAAAAGTAATCGATAAGAAGTTACTTACACTTTACTTGTAATTGACCTGGCTCTAACTTAAAAAGGAATTTCTATAACTCACTTAAACTTGTACTTTATTTAGTTCTTAACTTGTACTTAGCTATTCTTATAAACATTACATAGAAATATGGTTCGACGCAGGAGGTTGCTCTCCCTTTTGGCAGAAGTGTTCTGCGTCCTTCGTTTCGTGGGGTTTTGTATCTTGCTGCGATGTATCGTTAGACAATTTGTATGCTATAACTCCCTCAACCAACATCAACAGCTTCCATTCATAATAATACATCTTATCGAGTTTGTTTGGGATTGTGTTGTTGTTAATTGGGTGTTTGTTGCGGTGCCGATGCTGTTTACTACTAATTATTTGTGCTTGCGGTTTGGTTGGTTTTTCCTTAGTCTGGTCATTCAGCCAGTTTAATAACCCCCCGCCTCACACCCCAGGTTTTTAGCCTTAGTAACATTACTCCACTGGGCACATTCACGTGCTCATTCTGTCCTTCGGAGGTCCTGCGATTGGCCTGGTGCGCCTTGCGCCTCCGGATCGCTCATTTTTTTATGGCAATTAAATTTATTATGATCAAATGAAATTTGTGTAAAAGTTATGTACCCCTTGAGGATTGACATAACCAGCGTCCCCCATATCTGGAATACTTGTCACATGCAAGAGTTTTCTAGGGTCTTTTTTAAACCGGATGATCTGGGATAAGTCGTATTTAGAAAGCTTATTCTCGGAGCAACTTGCGCCATCGTACTTACTAACTTGCATATAAACTATTCATTGTCTGGCCCACGAGCGAACCATTTTTGACCTATATTTATTATAGTTATAGTACTGTGCTTCGTACGCTGCGTAGTACTTTCTCACACAAAACGTCTGATGTAGACAGTTTGCTGAATCGGTAAATAATTATTCTGTGACTAAATACTGTCTAGTTTTTCCGGACTCCGCCAAGAGTATAATCTTTCTTTATGAACAGTTGTCTACGGGTAGTTCAGTGCCCGCCCCCTCTCACTTTAATATTCTCACAATCCATTTTTAAAACAAAGTATATTTAGGAATGCTTTTTAAAACCATGAGTGATATTGTGGGGAAGGATGCATGCCTATTCGTGGCGTTATTAGTTTATTCAACCCGTGCAAAATGTTTGTTAGGAGAAAAACCACCCAACAGGAAAGATAGAAATTCGCCAAAACAGTTGCAACGTAGTTGTATAGCGTTAAAACAACAAAAATTATCTGAGTACAAAGCACAGAACACCCTTTCGTATGATATTATTAATATTTTTTTTAGTTAATAAATATAGTGAAAAAAAATTATCATACATTTACCCACTCGGCGTATTTAGCTGCCTTTGTAGATTGGCTATAATGTTTAGCTCTAAAACAGTTTAAAATGAAGCCGCTCTTGGAAGGTTGACATGGATGGATGTTTTATGGTGTATAGTTAATTGCCTCAGGATTGCTTCAAAAAGTCTTGCTCTGGGGTACACTGGGTGTATATCCCAGAATATTATAAGTTCATAGAAAATTGAGTCAAAATAAAATATGGTTTTTAAAAAGATGGCGGTGTAGTTGTTTTTTTTTTTGTATGAGGGGTGAGGCGCTAGTGTTAATGCCTTGGCCTTCCTCTCCGGAAGAAATAATGTTTAGTATATTGCGTCCTGAGGATAGTGATGATACGCCATAACTAGCAATAATGAGTTACAAGCAGAGACCTTATGAGTATTGGAGATTGCTCACTTAGACTTTATTAATAAAAAGTTATGAAACAGGCCTTGCATAGCACACTTTTACAGAACGTTTGTATGAGCAATGATGGATATGACTTAGTGACATAAAGAAGTTTCTAATATCCGCCACCCGCCGCCAAATTGTCTGACTTTTATGGAACCTTCAAAGACAGAAAAGACAAAATTGTGTTATGGTGGGTGCATGGGGCTTTCTAGATTGCTTTGCACTTACTATCTAAAAATTATTAAAATACAATGAAAATAAAGTTCTTCGTATGGACAATACGAAGTTACAAAAGTTTTAGTCCCCTAAAGGTTATTGGATAGGAAAGACTCTATTAATAAACTGATAAGCGGCGAGATGCTGTTTCAGATCGAATGACTGCTTACAAACACAATTTGCAAATATTCGCCTGCCCCCAAAAGATATAATAAGGCCTAATTTTGTTAATTCATTCCAAATGAACAACCCACCATGGACTTTTTGTATCGTCCACAGTCTTAGTTAAAGAAAAATGTTTAAGTAGGCTCTGACGGTTGTGACATGGCTTCAAGAATACAAAACGCGAACCGTTTGTACGGATTAAACTCATCTGCGTGCTGGGGCGTTTATCTCTAAGTTACATGCAGGCCCATTAAAAGGTGCCGAAGGGTTCAAGTTATGATGAAAAGAGTTTAAAGGCTCTGAAACCAACTGTTTTAAAACAGCATGTTACAGTTAAGAAAGGGATCCAGGCATCCTTCGATCACAGCCCTAGTATAGATACCTTAATATGAATCTAGCCAACGCCTTTTACCTATCATTATCAAGAGAATTGATGGTCAGTACCCTATCACAGATTGGTTGGTAAATTGCCTCAGTCTTACGCGCCATGAACTATGACGAATTTATTGCAACATGCCTTATATCAAGTAATGCATTCAACATTAAAATAAATTACCATTACGTAAGTTTCAGTTACTCAAAAACTCTTGGCCGTTTGGGTCAATAAGTAAGAGACTTTTTATGCTCCGGGAGAGGCAAAGGCGAAAGGTAGATTGTATAGCCTCAGTTCCTATATGGGACTCGATGTATATAAGTGAAAGATTCTTAAAACAGACCCTCCCTTTATTTTTTATGAAACTCGCTCATCGTAAATAAAAAGCCTGGCCCCGAACGTATCCTGTGTTCGTTAGAAGCTGCAAGTTGTCCCCTCAAAACACTGTGAGTTTGAACAAAAAAATATTGTTTATTTTTTTTAGCCTATTTGGTTTTGTTCGGTGCGTGTGGTGTATGTTTGCTATGGTGCGGTTTGAATTGCGACAGGTCCTACCTGTCGTGAATAATAGTCTTTCTCCACTCCTGTTGTAGTTCAATTGGTGCCTCCGGTTTCCTCACCGTCAGCCATTAGCTTCGGAATTTCCGTCGTCCGTAATGTGTTCATATCCTGTATGTTTGGCGTTGCGGAATCGTAAGGATCATAGTTTCTGATGCTATGCAACTATGGAATGTGCGGTGTAAGTTTAGGAGTTAATTTTTTTGGTTGTTATTAAAAAATAAAAACAAGCAAATAAAAATTAAACTTTGTACAATAATAGGACACAACAAGAGCGCTAAACCTAACCCCCGAGACCTCCTATTGCGAAAGAGACGGCGCCCTCCACCCCGGGCTAAATCACAATCTAGACCCCACTTTCCGACGACTGCCGTTGAGCCAGTAATTACATAAGAAAGGAGTATTTAAAGCGTTAGCATATTTTTTTCTAGTATCTCTATACTTATCCAAGTCCGTTTCTATTCCTGTTGAAGGGTCAGTTTTTGCTGTTATACCTTAACGGTTGAACCTCCTTTTAGTAGATAAGATTATTTTTTTAAGGATGCGTGGTATCATGTCTTCTAATTTTCCGTCGGGCAGTAACTATTAACAGAGTAAAACGCAAGATAACAACATACTTAATGAGTATTAAAGGCGAGTCTGGTGTTGTCTTTGTCAACCATCAAAGACACCTTGTCAACGATGACTTGTGGTATTTCATCTTCCGTTTTGATTAATTGCAAGATCGAGCGTGTTGGTGCTGCAATTTCTGCCCTTATTTGGAGACCTCTATTATCGATGTTTGGCAAGACAGGTTCTCCCGCCCTCAGTTATTAATTAAACGAAAACATCGTCAGTTGCCGAGGAGTTTGGCTGTTTGGGTATAAGTCTAAGCCCGACTGGCTCTATTCCCCCTACGTCAGCGGTCTTCTTGCTCTGTACATATTTTTCAAATCCCGCCTAGTTATTGCGTGGGGATGCGGGGGGTTCCTGGGGTGTCCTTGATTCCATGCTTACCAAAATGGGTCCTCAGGCAATGCCTTTCTATAATTGTCAGGGCTTATCAAAGTATAACAGTGGGGCTTCTAGTTCAATCTTTAATCCATAGCAACCAAGCAATTTCAGGAACTAGGCCCAAGCTGTCTCGCTGTTTAGTTTGGTTTCGTGGGTCTTTGCGGTTGCCCTTAAATGCTTTCTCTTCTAGGTAGTACGCTTCTTTGTGCGTCGCAATGGCTGCGCGTTGTGGATACCCCACATCGGTTTTTCAAAGCCATAAACATGCCTCACTCCTATAGTTTAAAACTCATGTGTCCTGCTAGTCTTTCAGCTCGACTGGCACGCATTTAGGAGCGACTGCGCGTGTATGATTCGGGCCCCCAGACATTCGTGTATAATTTAAAAATTTTAATTTACATTTGTTATAGGCAATCATAAGAACAATTTATAAGAATCTTAACGTATAATAAAATTGATACTGGAGGGTCCTCCCAAGCATAGTTAGCGTGCGTAGATTTGGCTAACTGCTCTTTATTTTTTTTTAGCTCATCTCGTTGTCCCTTATATATAAGGTTGCTTGGTCTTAATCTTCTTCAAAACTATCTTTGTCCTTTGGTGGAAAAGTGTACTTCCATTTTAACGGCAGCGAAAGGCGTTTTAAGACAGCATTATATGTTTGAGTTATATATCCACACAGTTCGAATGCGGTTGTCCGCTAAAGGCAGCTTTGGACATGAGCTTTTGTCTTTGTTTTAACAATGTCTTGTCAGCTACCATTCATCAATAATAAACATGTTTTTTTCGTCCCATTCAAATAGTCTATAGTAATGTTCTAAACAGCGCTCAGTTTCGCTAGGATCACGAATAAGAGTTTCTCGTCGTCCTAATAAACGTCCCGTGCGGGATATTACGTTTCGCTGTATAGTTGTGCAGAAGATAACAAGGTGCTCGTAATGAAACCTGTATTTTGTTTGTAACCTTATCAAGTATGAAGACAGTTTGTTTCCCACTCCCGCGTAATCCCGCAGATATAAAACAGGGCGGTTCTTGTGGCAAAACCGTGCAAACGTACCTCTGGTTTTTTGGAAATAGTGCTTCGGCATTTTTAACAGGCGCTCTTTTTAGGAGCTTTTTCTCAATGGTTAACTGGAGGCATCAAAACCATATAAAGTGCTTTTGTAATTGGGCCGTTTCCGTCTGCTTTCTTTATATTTATTTTTTATCCATCTTGCCATAGCCTTTTCGCCATATTCCATAACTATCTGGGGCATTTGTGACATCTAAATTCTGCCCACAAGCCCAGATTTAGTTATCAAGTAGTCTTCAATCTGTCATCATAAGGCATAGTTTGGATCTGACTTATCTAACTCTGATCCCTTTGCCTACCATCACAACAACTTCTTATTACGATCAAAGTGTTGGGTGAGTAAAAGTCCTCGCCGCCCTGATACATCCGATCAGACATACCATTATTGTACTTCAACCGTCTTATTTTTGGATTGTATACGCTTCTTCTGATTCTCTTGAAAAGGAGGTTGTTCCTTCTGTAAACAAGATCAAATCTGTTTAAAGACTTTAGAGCCGGTTTTGATTATGTTCCTAATGTGGTGCCCTCTTGTTTCTATTTCCTGTAATGCGGGTATACTCTTTCATTTAATTAACTGTTTAACGTATACTGGTGTTAAGATTGTTCTGCAAGTTCAGTGTTTAACTAACATCAAAACGCTAGAGAGATGTCTACTAGCTGGTGTAGTGTACTAAATCTTCTGAACAGAGACAACAGATCGCTAGGAATAAATGCCTGTTCATAAGGAAAGCTGCGCCTTGGATCGCCTTGTATTATGGCATATGCGTTTTTAACTACTCAAAATCGAGGGGAGTGCATCTTGCCAAATGCTTCTGCACTGCCCATCTTACTTCGTTCTTTGCTTCCCCCCGCTTTTAAGGCCGGTGCTTGAGACCGTGTGGCTGTGTATTCCCCTGATAAATACGGGCGCGGTTCTTCTTTTTAGGCAGCCAGAGATCAGAATAAGGGCAAATGCTGCCTCCTCTTATGCAAAATCTTCTTTGCCCTCCTAGTGAAAGGACGATATGATTAACAATAGCCCTGGCCTATTGGACAACTTCCGTAACATTAGGTCTTCCGATGTAATATCGATTTTAATGATAGGTACGTGCCTGCATTATACATCGCTAGCGCCTAATCGGGAACTGTATCTGGGTAATCTTGTCCTGGCTCTACGTGGGGATTGTGGATTTACGGCTATTACAGTCGGTGCCTTATTCCTTTTACGCCTGGGGTTCCTCTCTTTCTGATGTAATCGTGCACATCCTTTGTGTTTCATGTTTTATAAAACAAAAATAAGAATATATAATAAAAAATATGGCGAAGATTTGTGATCCGAATGTTCCTGTGGTAGAAGAAGAAGATAAACAGAACTAGGCCCTTCATTGCAGGAAGAGCTGGATTAGGTGCAAGCTGCAGATAAGGGGTTAGGCCACTTACGATGCTAGATAGAATGAATCATTTTAGCCATATGGGGCGAAAGCAGCCTGAAGCACTTAGGTTTTCTGATGTTTGCAACAGATATAAATTATCATTTAGGTAAAACCGGTTAAAGGAGAAGAGTTAAGCTTACTGCAAAGCCAGATTCCATCACTGGGTTTTTAAGCCAGGCCTCTATTCTTAGAGATCTCCCGTTGTTACCTAAGCAATGATAACTTTATTTGGCATTTTAGGCCTGAAGCTGTAGTCTTTTACAAAAACTTGGGCAAGAGTTGGCCAACACAATCTGAAATACTAAACAGACCCGTGAAGAGGTAAAGCGAAAGCTATGACTAATAGCTAAAGTGTGACCAGTTTTATGAAGGAACACTATTAATAACATGTTATGATTCTCCATGCCATGCTGTAATCTGGGGCTGTAATGAGGCTTTAACGGAACAATAAAGTGAACTAACAAACATAGTTGTAGCTAACGTGGTGAGGTGGAATTAGAGATAAAGAAGAAAAATAATAACTCGCCGATGGCAACGATAACAATTTAGGCGAGAAAGAAAAGGCAAATACAGCAGAAATTACAAATGAATCTCAAAGATCCAGAGTAGAAGTGCTGTCCTACTAACAGGGCGCAGCTAGCAGCGCAAAGAGCAGTATAAGAGAAACTAATAAACGAAATACTTTAGAAAACACTACACTGGCAGAAAGAATTAATTGCTTTCAGGAAAAGGGATTGACAATAGTTCAGTATATAAAAATCGGCTGGTTGGTTGGCTATCTCTACACTCTTTATGCTTTAAACCGGCAGTGCGCCAACAGGCCACAGTACCTCCTCCAATGCCTCACCTGGGAAAAGGTTGATTAGAAAACAAGTACTTCATCTACAAAACTTTGAAGAAGGTACTGCTAAAAGCGCTTGATGCTCTGCTGGCATAATTGGCTGTTGTATGGGTTTGTCTACTATCGGTAAGGTAGCTGTTAAGGCCGACCTCTGTGGGACGTTGTTGCTAGCTGCTGGATTAATTTTAGTGAAAAATATGGCAATCCTGTAAAAGTTTAAATACAACAAGGGCGTCTTTTTCGCTAGTGTACTGGCCGTGTGGGGCCTGATCAACGAGTGGAGGTGCTTTCTGGGCTGCTTCTCCTGTGGTGTTTGAACTGATCGCGGTCTTCAGGCTAGTACGGGTTTTTAAATATGGATGGGGCATGCCTGTTGTTTAACCTTGATTGTGTCCTAAATGGGATGCGCTCAGCTAGGAGGATTTTCATTTTATAATTCTTATCATGCCAATCTGTAGTCTAAGGTCAGAGGTACATGTATGTATCCATGACCCACTACAAAAGTCCAACCTTTGACCTAGCTTGGGCTTGAACGTCTTGATACCTTGTGTAATGCTGGAAGTAAAGCCAACGGCAGAGTTTTATAGCGCTCTAAATTAAGCTTGAAATTGTTTTCGAGCATCATACCCTGTAACGGTATCCACTATACGATAGACGGTGTCGGTCGGGCTCCTAAGTGACACCAAACATATGTCCGTTATTATCTTTGTATGGCGGGAACTCCTGGCTTTGTTAGGCGTCACTTTCATCTAAGATATTGCCCAAGCATTTGGATGTTTTGGTTCTAGGATCCGAATCGAAATTGGTTTGCGTGGTAAAGAGGTGTGCCAGCCTGTATCAATAATAGATCTCTTGTTGGCCCCAAAATTACTATGCCTTGCCCATGAGTGCGGTCTAACTTTTGTCTTATAATGCACGTTGAAGGATTAATGTTAAATTCGTTGCAATCTCGTTCATATCAGTTTGTCCATGGCTTTTTGTAAATGGTGAAACGCTTGTCGCGGGGTCTACTTGTAGTCAGTTATATTCGCGTATCTGGTAATAAACATGAAATTAATACTTACCTTTAGTAAAGAGGGGGTGGTTGAAATGTTGTGCTTATGAAACACCGAGCTCAGTAGTTGCGCAAGTGAAACGCATATGGAACTGATTCTGGGAAAACGTCATAGGGCGTTGACCAGGCTGATGGCACTCTGTCATAATTTATTGGCGGATTTAAATTATCTAAGTTATGGTTCCAAGCTGACTGGGGAAGCCGGAGGAGTCCTTCCTCTGCAAGGGTATAAACTGAAGTCCAAAATTTTGGGGGTGATTCTAAACCTCCGAGATTGTAATGGCCTTAAAAATCCAGTTTTTATAAGATTTTTAAAAATAGTTATATAAGGTGTACATTTTTTAGAACCATGCCCAATACGAGCGTGTGTTCTTAAAACGCTCCCCAATTGACATTAGGCCGCGGGAGTGGAGTAGTGCTCGTATAAAATGCTTTAAAGTTATGTGGGTTAACATATCTGAAGGGTCAAATAACTGATGTTGTTAATGACGAGTGGGCAATCATGTAAGTCATATAACAAAACCCCGATGTTTCTTACAACTTTTGGGTCTTTAAAAAATACTTAGCGAAGTGGCATACTGAGGTGATAATGAACAGGCAAATCTTAGAATTACTAGATATGGTCCCCACGAGAAAATAAAGAGAGTATACGTGTCCTATTAGCGGGCGCGGAAGCGGGGCGGTCACACTAGCTATAAATCTATTAGATTTATACAAGATAGGCTTTATCCAATTTGAGGGTATTAAACCTGATTTTCTCGGGAACGCCCAATTTATTGTCCCACGTACACATTAATATAATCAGTAGACTAATGGGTTTAAGGCTATCCAGCTACATTCTACATGCCTGCCGCAACGAAGTAGGTTTTGCGTTTAGGCATTATATTTGATGGCGGAGTTCATGATTGTTAAAAGTAATTAGGGACTACAAAGCTGTGATATGTATTACGGACCTAGACGGATATCATTGAATTGTTTCGATTTATTATAGTGCTGAAGTAGAGAAATCATATTTAGAAAAGTTGTAAGGACTCATTCCCGCGGACGTTTAATACGATTTCGTTAAATTTATATATGTCCATGTTGTTATTAGTTTTTTAAATAGTTTATAAAAAATACACTGCTAGATTAACCAATAAAACAAAAGTGGGGTTTCTTATCTTTCCCATTGACAATAAGTGCGGTAATTAATAGGTTGCCCTTTGGGAAAGTGGGGATAAGGAGGTTAAACAGTCTGAAAAAGCTATGAATAAATGTAGATGTTAAGGAGAGCTGGCAATCTATTATACATTAAAATACCCGATGGCTACTTCTTCTTTTGTTTCTTTAAAAGAACTGAGCAATGTTAAACATTGGAGTTAAAAATGAATGAGGCAAATCTAATAGTAACTATCTTGAGTTCCAGAACTGAAAGAAAAAAGAGTACGTGTTTCCCTAGATCGTCTCGAAGTTTTGGCTTTGATATTAGTGGTGAAACACATAGCTTTCAGCACCACACCCTTGTAGAATGGGGCCATTTAAGTTTAAAGTAATAACCGTCTGAATTTTCCTCCGTGTACCCATGGTTTATGGTCAGTTACAACATTAAAAAACATGTGCATGTTTGGTTTGCTGGCGATCCATCTAAAGTTCTAAATGGGTTTTGCCACCAACTAGGCAGGGTTTTTGCGATTATCACTATATTCGTTTGACGAAGACTGCCAATTTTAATGATTTGTTTGGTGACTAGCAAGTCATTGGATTAAATTTAACTAAACATGGGGAAGGCCAGTTTCTGGCTGATTTAATAGATCGGGAAGTAGAAGAACTGATAGTAGAGTTAAAGGTCTCAGTCCTAACGTTATTAGTCTAAAAGTAGAATAGCGGATCTGTAAACCCTTAAATTTTTTATGTGCCCTAAAGAGAATGAATTAGTTTCCGTTCACGACACCCATTTGAATCGTGCACGGTAACCCCGTTTTATTACCGCGAATGACGCCAATATTTGGCAGTTGGGCGTGTTAAATTTTTTGAAAACTCGTGTTAATTTTGGCCAAATCTGACCAGGTGATGGCTATTGTGTATTTGTATAAAGGGGTTTTCGTGCAAAATAAGATGGTGTGCGGGTATTACATTACTTTATATACTTTCGCTGCGCGTCCTGAGTACATACTGAGTTTCGTGTGTACACTTCTTTCCTACCATTACCAGCACTTGGGGACTTGTCCATGATGTCATGGGGGTGTCCGGGGGGATCGGGTTTGTGTTGTGTGTGGGTCTCCTGGGGGATAGATGTATGGGGGGCGTCGGGGCTTTGGGTGTGTATGCGTGTTGTCTGTGTGTTTTTGTGCGTGTGGGTGTATGGTGTGTGGTGTGTACATATGGTGTGGTTGTCGTTGTTATTTGTTGGTATTGTGTGGTATGTTAATGAGGTGTAGCGTGTGTATGTACGCGTGCGTTGTGTAGTTTCACACGTCTTGGTGGCCCATGCGTGTGTGTGTTGTGTGTTGGGGGGGGGGGGGGGGGGGGAGGTCGCTGTGAGACAGAGAGAGATAGTGTGAGTGAGAGAGAGATGAGGGATGGTTGATGAGGTGTTGGGTGGGTTGTGTGGTGAGTTGTGTGTGGTGGGGTTGGGGTGTGGGTAGTGAGTGTGTGGGTGGGTGTGTCGGTGTGTGATTGTGCTGTGTGTGTGTGTGTTGTGTGTGTGGGGGGGTGCGTGTTGTGTGTTGTGTGGCAACGCTGGTGGGGCGCGCCTTCCCCTCGCGCGGCATCCGTGGGTTCGTGCAGGCGTCGTGCAATGTGTGTGTTGGGGTGTGGGTGTGTGTGGGTTGTGTGTTTCGGGGTGTCGGGTGTGTGCGGGTGGGTTGTGGGTTGGTGTGGTGTGTGTGATTGTTGTGTTTGTGTGGGGGTGTCTGCTTGGTTCTTGGTGTGCGCTTGCGTGCGGCGCGCGTGTGTGTGATGTTGTTGGGTGTGTGTGGGTGTGTGTGTGTGTGTGTTTATTGTGTATGGTTATGATGTCTCTATATGTGAGTTTCTGTTTGTGTATATTTTGTGGGTGTGTGTGGTGTGTGTGTGTTGTTGTGTGTGTGTGTGTGTTGTGTGTGTGTATGGTGTGTGTGTGTGTGTGTGTGTGTGTGTGTGGTGTGTGTGTGTGGTGTGTGTGTGAACGCGCAGTGGGCGCGTTTCCTCGCGCGCAACTGGGTACGTTCATGCGTTCGTCGTGTTGTGTGTGGTGTGTGTGTGTGTGGGTGTGGTGGCGTGTGGTTGCGTGTGTGGGGTGGTGCGTGTGTGGTGTGGGGGAGTGGGGGTTGGTTGGTGTTGTGTGTGTGTGGGTCTGTGTTTCTGTTTTTGTCTAGTATTGATGTTGTGTGTCCTGTATGTTTGGATGGTATGTGTGGGTGAGTGCTGGTGTGTGTGTGGTGTTGGGTGTTGTGGGTTGGGGTGGGGGTGTGTGTTGTGTGTGTGGTTTGTGTTGGGAATGCGTGTGTGTGCGATGTGTGTGTGTGTGTGGTATGTATTATGTTTTTGTGTGTGTGTGTGGGTGTGTGTTGTGGTGTGGTGTGTGTGTGTGGTGGTGGTGTTGGTGTTGGTCTTGGTCGGGTGTTGGTTGTGTGTGTGATGTGTATTGTGTGTGTGTGAACTCGTGCTGTGCACGGTGTATTCGTGCCTGCGGTGAGCATGCGTGTGTGTGTGTGTGGTGTGTGTCTCTGTGTATTGGTTGTGTCTGTGTGAGTGGGTGTGTGTGGTGTGGGTGGATGTGTGTTGGTGTGTGTGTGTGTGTTGTGTGGAGGGTGTTGTGTTGTGGGCGTGAGAGAAAGTGATAGTAGTAAGCGAGTGAGAAGGTTGAAAGAG
>JAFLJL010003221.1:0-7500 GCA_018398815.1 Conus ventricosus | reverse complement strand
CGCTTGGGTGTCAGTGTGCATGCTTTTGTGTTCTGGTTTCTCTGTCACTCTCTATCTCTCCGTCACTGTCACTGACAGTGTGTCTGTCTTTCTCTCTCTCTGAGTCTCTGTCTCTCTGTCTCTGTCTCTGTCTCTTCTCTCTCTCTCTCTCTCTCTCTCTCTCTCTTTTCTGTCTCCGTGTTTCTGTCTGTCTCTGTCTGTCTGTCTCTCTGTCTGTCTGTTCATCTGTCTGCCTGTCTAACTGTCTCGCTCTCTCTGTGTTTACGTGAGTGTTTGTGTGAATGTTTGGTGGTGGTGGTGCTGGTGGTGGTGGTGGTGGTGTGTGTGTGTGTGTGTGTGAGTGTGTGTGTGTGTGTGTGTGTGTGTGTGTGTGTGTGTGTGTGTGTGTGTGTGTGTGTGTGTGTGAATTGTTTGGTGGTGGTGGTGCTGGTGGTGGTGCTGGTGGTGGGGTGTGTGTGTGTGTGTATGTGTGTGTGTGTAAACCTGGGGGTTGTCAGTGGGGAAAGGATAGCCCCAAAAGCCCCAAAACCCCCCCCCCCCCCCCCCGCTTGTTTTCAATCTATTCAAAATATCATGCATTGTCACATAAAAACCACTAAAATTTCCCTGCAGGGGGGCCCCGCTAAAAAAAACAGCAGGGTCTTGCTTTGGGGCAATGGCACTGCAGCCCTACGGGTATCGAGGGCAGTACATTCAGGTCGACAGAATGTAGGAGTTACTTTTTTAAGCCGTGTAGTCTAGCAAGCTGCAATCAGGGGAAAAGTCAGCATACCCAAAGGGTGAAGTTACTTTTTTGAAAATATGTGTTGATTACATTATGTTGAGTGGTGGGGGTTCCCTTTCCCCATTTGGCTATGGTTTTTTTTTGTGTGTGGGGAACTTGTTCATGTAAATGTAGTTATTTTTGGGGAGAAATACAGTCGTTTGTGTAGTAATGCCTGTTTGCGATAAGTGAGGATGGAGATTCCTCGGTTGAGGGGTCAGGGAAACGGGGATCATTTTCGATTGTGTTTTTTCATAAATAATTGTAAAGAATTGAGGGTTGGCAAATCCGAAAGGTAGGGGAATTGCATAGGTGCGACAGAGGTGTTTTAAAATGGTCGAAAAAAAAGGAAGAGCGCAGTAAATTTGTAACTCATTGGGGCGGTATTTCACTAAGATATTTTTTTATAATTTTTTAAAACCGTTTGTTGTAAAGTTTTTTTTCCAAACTTTGCCCGTGTAGTTGTTTTGTCAGAAATTCGGTTGTTGTCCTTTTTGTACCTTTTGTTTTGGACAAGGGGAAAGCATAGTCTTTTGAAAGGGGGAAAAATTGTCACGGAAAAAAAATAAAAAAACCCAAAGTCGTGGTCCGTCGCCACCAGGTTGTTTGGACATAAGCCCCCAACTAAAATATTCTAGGCGCAGGTGGGACGGCCCCCCATGTGTCGGGTCCACCCAAATTAAGCATACGGGGGAGGCTCCCCCGGAAAACGGTCGCCCCAGCCAAAACAGACAAAGTAGCTGACCGATGCCTCGAGTCGGGTCAGACGAGTTCGACGCCTGGACCCAGACTCCCCGGCCAATTTGTAGGACCGTCCCACAATTAAGTCAAACGTCCCCCGGAAAAGGGGGAAGGGGGGGGAAGGTATTTGTGTGGGGTGGGGGGGGAAATCTAGCTAATTAATAAATAAACCATTGACCCCCACGAAAATTTAAGGGGGGTTTTGGCGTGCCCTGTCAGGGATTTAAAATATCCAATGGAATTAGAGGGGGCAACCTCATTTGGGAAGGCGGGGAAAAAATTTTGACCAATGGTACTCCCCCCTTTGACGGGTGGGTTTTAGGATTTTATAGGAAATGCGGAGTGAAAGAGGAAAAGGGAAAACAAAAGAGAGAGAGAAAAAGGAACAAACAGACAGGAGAGGGGGAAAAGGGGGGTTCTGGGTGAAAGGCTCTGAGGAGAGAAGAGCAGAGAGATAAAGGGGAGGAGAGAAGAGAACCAAGTGGAGCATTAGCACCAGATAAAGTCTGAAGGGGGGAGGAAAAGGAAGAGATTTTGGAGTGGAGAGAGAGTTGCAAACTGATAAAGAGAAAAAAAAAGAAAAGGAAAAAAAAGAAAAGAAAACCCATGTCCATTGATAAAAGCCAGATGAGAAGAGAGGAGAGGGGAGAGAGAGAGAGGAGAGAGAGAGGTGCAATGCGTTAATGCAGGGAAGAAAAAAAGGGGGAACGGGATCGATGTTTTGATAATCACTGTTCGATCTAAAGGGGGGGGTTGACCTCATACCTGGCAGCGTCACTTCGTCAAGCACCCCCAAAGGCCCAACACCGTCCCGCAGTCCAACCTGACCATTTGCCGGCGTCAAAACCGGGACATTTCCCGGGCAGTTGGGTTGGGTTGTGAAAGTGACAGGGGAAAAAAAACCCAAAGAAAAAAAAAAAAAGAAAACGTGATTCGTAAATTTGTTTAAGATCACCTGGCCGGGTAAAGTAGAAATCTATTTATTCCCCCCCGGGGTTTGTTTGATGATTTAGATAATTGGTTTTTTGAAGTTAAGGAAAGAGGGATGTTTTATTTTTTTTGTTTCCCTATGCATTGATGTTTTTTTCCCATGATATGTGTAGTAAAAATTTTAGACTTTTCTAGTGGTTTGATGTGACGGGAAAGCAGGGTTTTGAATGAGATTGTAAGCAAGCTGTTGGGTGGGTTTGGGCTGTGCGGGGGCCTTCCCCCACTGACATACCCCAGGTTGAAAGTGTGTTGTTTTGTGGGTGTATGTGTGTTGTGGGGTGTGTGTGTGTGGGTTGTGTGTGTGGGGTGTGGGTGGGTGTGTGTGTGTGTGTGTGTGCTCCCCGCGTGAATTTTGTGGTTTTTTGGGTTTTGTGTTTTTGTGTCTTTGTGTGTGTTTTGGGGGTGGGGTGTGTTTTGGGGGGTGTGTGTGTGTGTTTTGGGTGTTGTGTGTGTGTGTGGGTGCATGTGTGTGGGGTTTGTATGCTTGTGGTGGTGTGTTGTGTGTGTGGGGGTGTGTGGGTGTGTGTGTGTGTGTGTGTGTGTGTTGTGCATGTGTGTGTGTTTTTTTATGCTTGTGTGTGTGTGGGTGTGTGTGTGTGTGTGTGTGTGGGGGTGTGTGTGTGTTTTGTGTGGTGGAAACGTTTTTTAAACCCTTTCCCCTCCCCCTCTTAATCCAATTTCCTCTGTCTCTCTGTCTCTCTGTCTCTGCTCTCTCTCTTTTCTCTCTCTTCTTCCCCTTTTCTCTCTCTCTCTCTTTCTCTTACATGCACACACCCACACACACACACACCCACACACACACACACACACACAACACACACACCAAAAAACAAACACAACATTAACCCTACACACCCCACGCACTCACACAAAGCACGCAAAGCACTTTCATTTCACATTTTGTCCACGTGTTTACACGTGCAACCCGACCCCCACCTTTAGATATAGAAAAAATGCCCGGCACCATCAACACAAACACACACAACACACACACACCCCACCCACCACACACCACACACCACACACACACCACCACCATGCACATGGCATGCGCACGCATGCATGCGTGCCCGCACGGGATTTCCCGTCCCAAACATGCGCGCAAACAATCACACACACACAATACACACCCACAAAACACACAAAAACACACACACCACACACACACACACACCCCACACCACACAACCCCACACACACACAAAACACAAAGCCAGGAAAAATGTTGAGGGTTCATCCCAGATGTGTATTTGATGGGCCCTCTGTGGGTTTTGCCCCAAACACATAAATGCACCTTTGGGTTTCCCTAATGGTCGATTGTTTAAGACCCCTTTTCCCATTTAACGGTAACCGGGTTTTTGCAGAAGGAAAAAGGGGAAGAAGAAGAAGAAGAAGAAAAAAGAAAAAAGAAGAAGGCAAAAAAAAAGGTGGTGGGGGGTTTGTGGAGGGGGGGACGACGACGACTAGTTGGAGTAAAAAGGGATGAAAAAGGGGTGAGGTGGGTGGAAGAGAAAAAGAAGAAGAAGAAGAAGAAGAAGAAAGAAGAAAAGAAAAAAGGGAAAAAAAAGAAGAAGAAGAAGAAAAGAAGAAGAAAGAAGAAGAAGAAGAAAAAAGAAGAAGAAAGAAGTGTTTAGAAGAAGAAGAAGGGAAAAAGAAGGAAAAAAGAAGAAGGGAAAAGAAAAAGGGAAAAAAGAAGAAAAAAAGAAGTTGTAGAAGAAGGGAAAAAGAAGAAAGAAGAAAGAAGGGGAAGAAAAAAGAAGAAAAAGAAAGAGAAGAAGAAGTCACAGAAGGGGGAAAAAGAAGATGAAGAAGAAGAAAAGGGAAAAAGAAAGGGAAAAAGAAGAGGAAGGAAAAAAGAAGGTGAAAAAAAGAGAAGAAGAAAAAGAAGAAGAAAAAAGATGAGGGTGAAGAAGAAGAAGCTGAAGAAGGAAAAAAGAAAAAAAGTCATAGAAGAAGAAGGAAAAAGGGAAAAAAAGAAGAAGAAAAGGGAAGAAAAAGAAGAAGAAGAAAAAAGAGAAAAGGGGGAAAGGGGAAAAAAGAAGAAGAAGTATTTGAATAAGAAGAAGAAAGAAAAAAGGAGGAACGGAGGAGCGGAGGAGGAGAAGGTTAGAGGGGGCATGCCACTGGGACCATGCCACATGTATATAAAAAACAAAAATATGATCTATTTCGCTCCTTTTTTCAAAAATAGCTCTGAACGGTTACATTCAAAAAAAGGCAAAATTTTTTTTCACTGAGAAAAAAAAGGGGTCACTCTAGAGGGAAAAATTGAATAGTATACCCCCCCTTTTCTCTCTCTCCCCCTCTCTCTCCCCCTCTCTCTCTTCCCCTCTCTCTCCTCTCTCTCTCTCCTTCTCTCTCGTTTTATAAATGCATCCATACAGGCCCCGCTTTTCCCCCCAAGGGTTTTCCCCCCTCACTATTCAGCCCGGGGCGAGGGAAGGGCTGCGGGCCAACAAAAACCCCTTTCCCACCCCATTCCTTTCCCCTTTCCACCCCCCCCCCTCGCCCACCTCCCTTTTTGTCCTCCCCCTCCCCCCCAACGCCCCCCCCCTTCCTTTTCCCCCTCCTCCTACAACCACCACCTTCCCCATTAACCCCCTCCCGCCAAAAACCCCTCTTTCATCTCTGTCGCTCTGAAAAATTTTATGCCAGGGCCCTTTTATCCTTAAAGGCCCCCTTCCTCCCCCCCCCCAAAAGGCCCCCCCCCCCCCCCCCCCCCCCCCCCCCCCCCCCCCCCCCTACACCCCAAATAAAAATCCCCTCCCCCCCACAGTCCGATCCTTCCTAGCTTTTCACCCCCAAAAAAACATTCTCATCCATTTCCCCCGTTCCTCTTTCCGCTTTTTTTTTTTCATTCTTATTGACCAATGGGCGTCTCTTTAGAGAGACAGAAGACCCGCCCGAGAGAAAGAGAGAGACGAGAATAAAAGGATTCACAATGGAGAGGGGACAGCCCCGACAGAGAGAGAGAGATTGGGGAGAGGGAGAGAGAGAGAGAAGGGGAGGAGAGGAAAAGGAGAGAGAGAGGGTTGAAAAAGGAAATTTAACGGGGAGAGGAGATTTCAGAGGGGGGAAAGAGAGAGAGACTGAAAAAGGAGAGAGGAGAGAAGGAGAAAAGGGGGAGAGAAAAGGGGAGAGGAGAGAGAGGGGAGAGAGAGGGGAGAGAGAAGGGAAAAAGATTTTACACTAAAAATAAAAGAGAGAGGGAAAAATTTGGGGAAAAGGGGGAGAGGGGGAGAGAGCGAGGGGGAAAAAAGAGGGAGAGAGAGAGGGGAGAGAGAGAGGGGAGAGAGAGAGAAGGGAGAAAAGAGGAGAGGAAAAGAGAGAGAGGGGAGGGAGGAGAAAAGTGAAAGAGGAGAGAGAGAGGGGAGAGAGAGAATGAAAAAAGATTTGTATTTGGGAAGAGAAAAGAGAGGGGGAGAGGAGAGGGGAAGAGAGAGGGAGGGGGGGAGAAAAGGGGAGGGGAGAGAGAGAGAGAATGACAAGGATTCCCCCAGAAAAAAGGGGATTTTGGCAGCAAACATTGGCCTTTTTGCCTATTGACTATCGCCTTGGCGGCTCTGACAGGGATTAAACCCACGGTGCCCCAACACGCACAACAGCTTCGCGCGGTCACCAGGTGTACAGACGTCATCAGGAGAGAACTCTCCACACTCTGTACAATGACATCCCGCAACTCACTGCAGGTTGGAACAGGGACAAAACAGCTGTTGATGAGTATGGAAATGAAAGGGTACACATTCGTGAACGGAAGGCGTGGACGTTCATGTGTACACACATATGCATACATGCTCGTGCAGGCGCGTGTGCAAGCTCACACGTGCACAAAATACATGCATGCATGCATGCACACACACACACAACACCACACCACACACACACACACACACACGAATCTTTACATAAGTTTATGCTCAAGATCAATGGAAGAGAGAGAGAGAGAGAGGAGAGGAGAGAGAGAGAGAGAGAGAGAGAGGGGGAGAGAGAGGAGAGAGAGAGTGGAACGACAGTCAGGCAGACAGATAAGAGACAGAGAGACATAGAAAAGCAGAGAGAGAGAGAGAGATCTAAAGTTCCCATTTTCTATTTCGGCTTCAATCTTTTATTCACAGGAAGAGAGGGAGAAGGGGAACGGTAAGGGCTGTCGGGGGAAGGGGTGGGGGGGGGGGAGGCAGAATGAATTAGAATGGGGGAACAGAGGAGGGGGGGGGGGGAAAAGGGTTGTGGTAGGGTAGACAGGGGTGGGAGGGGGGGAGGGAGGGGGGTCACAGGCAAGCAGAAGATAAGCTCGGTGTTGGTGCACAGACAGACAGACAGACAGACAGACATTGGCATGAAGACAAACTTGAAAGTGGAGCGAACCAGAAAAACGCAAAAACAATGCTGACAGTCACTGTAACGAGTGAAGACTTCAGTAGGAGAAGAAGGCAGAAGAAAGGCAGGGGAGGGAGGGGGAGGTGAGGGATGGTGGTGGGATTGAAACAAAATCGTCAGGTTGTTTGAGAAGGCGAGGGGGGAGGGGGGGGGGGAGCAGGGAGAGAGGTTGGTGGGGGTGGTGAGGAGAGGGAGGGTGGGACAGGGGAGGAAGCCGGTTTTTTTTTCTTTTTTCTTTTTTCAGAACGAAACAAACCCTCTGACGCTGACGACTCAAAATGTGGAGGATCATTCCTCTGTCTCTGTGTGTAAACGTCATCAAACTGGTTTGCTATGTGTGGGTGGATGAGTGGGAGGGTGGGTGGGTAAATGTTGAAGTTGGAAGAGGATGTGCGGAGGAGGACAGTGCTTAATGGGGGATGAGGGTGAGAGAGAGAGAGAGAGAGAGAGAGAGAGAGAGAGAGAGGAGAGAGACATACATACAGACAGACAGACAGACTGACAGACAGATAGGGAGGAAAAGAAGAGAGAGAGACAGACAGACAGGCAGACAGTCAATCAGAGAGAGAGAGAGTCCGACAGACGACAGGACAGACAGACAAACAGTTGTCGGACACACAGACAGAAAC
>JAFLJL010003220.1:0-21366 GCA_018398815.1 Conus ventricosus | reverse complement strand
CGCCGTAGTACGTCTGACCCTGCTGCAAATTAACAGCCACTCGCATGATGGCGAGGGAAGTCTATTAAATGCACCCACAATCCCACTCAGCAAAAGATCTGAGCATAAACAGTAACCCATCGAATCAGGGATATTCACTAGGGTCTTCTCACACGATGCAGGTAAAGACTGCATTAAATCAACAGTTAATAAAACAAATATGAATCGTCTCATCCTTCTCTCACTCATGCTTAACATTTTCCTTCCTTAGGAAATAAATCAACACAGCGACCATCGCTTAATAACTGCCACCACATTGCAAATAATAATTCAATGGCATAATTGTCACATTTTATAAACACATTTCAAAATAACACAAATCTCCAACCACGCATCCGAACGACAAATCATGCGTACGCACGCTCGCGAACATAAAACTCGTTCTCCTTGCACACACAAACAGACGGTGGCCGAAGGATAAGAGTCCGGCGAACGTGACAGGGGCGGACGAGCGAGACCAAGCAAGTTCCAACCTGAATCACCAGGTTCTCTCCCATCCCCACCGACTACCGCATCACCAGATGCATAAACAGGAGAAAGAATTTTGGAAGTAATTTAGAATGGCCAGGTTAAAGATTGAATTAACCAGAGAAAAGGTCTCAAACAATATTCTCTTACAATTTCGAAAACAAAAGAAATTGCGCAAAAGAGAAGACTAAGCCGGCTAACAACAACAAATCAAAACAAACAAACCACGAAACTGATGCTTACCAGCTACCCGTGGGTGACCCAGAAGAGGCGGGTCAAACGACTCTCTCTGCCCTCTGTCCAGTCGAGAGGACAGAGGCACAGGTGCGGAGCAAGAAGAAGTGATGTCCCTCTCCTACAGGCCGACTGCAGGAATTGAAAGTACTGACTGTACTTTCGATGATACGGTGAAGAACCAAGACTGGAGCAGGCGCTCCCAGAGACATCTTCCGCTCGAGTGAAGAGCTAACCTCCCTCAGCAATGGCGGCCAACATGCCACCCTACGTCACAGAGTGAGCATACTTCAAACTAAAAGAAATGAAGCACGTGCGACAGGTAAAAAGACAGGCGAGAGCCGATAGACAGAAAGTTCGAGAGAAAGGTACCGCCACCCGTGAACTTGCAGGATAAATAGCACGGGCGGTGGAATTAGAGAGAGAGAGAGAGAAAGCAAACCGAAGTTGAGCTGAACTACCAAGGTGCAACCGCACCACAAGCCACACTAAGGGACGGATACACGACAACAGCAACGACAATAAATAAATAAGTAATTCCGCCACCCTAGGGGGCCGAACGTGGGGGCCTCGTGACAAACCGGACAAAACCCCCCTTCAAAAAGCATCTTTTTTTCTCTGAGATACAGTGCTCCCTTTAACCTTGACGCATTTTAAAATTTCCCAAAAACAATGGGACCAAAGCCCAACTCTTTTGGATCGTAGAGTCCCGAAAAACCCAATAAAAAACTTCCCAAACATAGAATCACACAAGGAAATACATAATACTAAAATTATCACACAACAAAAGCAAACCTTCCAACCATAAAAAGTAAAAATCCCGAACCTTTGATGATTCCCACCGTTAACATCACTGAATTTAAAAACCTGTCACAAAACAAACCGATACAGAGACCAAAGGGGGATTTAACCCTGGTTGGGGGGAAGGGCGTCCCTCGACTGATTTTCCAAGTGCTGACTACGGAGTGGGTAAGATGGGTCAGTTTCCGTTTTAAAACGGGAACCCTTGATAGAGGGAAAAAGTAAACCGCATGACCGGGCAGCTCCATTTCCTAACCCATTTTTTCGACGACTGCCCTTTGGCCGGGACCCGGGTCCAACCCACTGGAGGGGATGATGACGCTCCCCATACAAATTTTCCGGGCCGACTTCTTTTTTTTGGGCACGCCAGTGCGCGCCAAATCTGCCTGAGAAAATTCACCCAACAGTGGGGGGGGAAAACCCCGATAGTCCTAAGCGGGAAAAGCCTCTGGGATCACTCAAGTTTTCTACCAACTACCAAACCCCGAAGTGTACGGGACCGCGACCCGGAAGGGTTTTTAAATGGTCCCACCAGGTCGACCCCGCCCTTTTGCTGAAGGGTTTTCCCCAACCCGGGCACTGACCCTGGGGAACACGCTTCAAGGACCCTTAGGCATTGTCCTTTGGCAACAACCCGCAAACTGCGGAAAGAAACTGCCAAACTTGTGATTTTCATCCCCCTGCCAAAAAAGTCTTGTCTTACTTTTCCTCGAGAGTCCGTTTTGGGGGCCCCATAAAAACCCTTTCCTTTGGGGGAATCGTGGGCCTCCCGGGAGAACAGACTCCCCAAAAGCTTTGGGGAAAAACCCAAGCTTTTTGGGCCAAACGATTCGGGCCTGATTGAAAACCCTAAAGAGGACCCCCTTTTGGATTTTTAAAACTCACGGGGGCGTGTCGGGCAAAACGGGGCGGACACCCCCCCCAAATTTGCCCGCGGGCCCGTTGGAAAATCCAATCCCTGGCCGAAGGCGGAAAATGCTAGCAGGGATGGGGCCCCTTCCCCAAAAACCTCGCCCGAGATGGGGTTTAAGAACGGGCCCCGAAAATTTTTTTTTCCTTTTCCTGTTTCCCTTGGGCTTTGGCGCGTTGGGGGACTCCCCCAAAACCCCTGTTTTTCGGGCAAATCCCGAAGACCCCGGGAAATTTGACTGGGGTCCGTCTGCGAAGGGGGTTTTAGAATTCCCAAAATGAAAAGGGGAAATACAGGGGTTTCCCGCTCCCAACCCCCGAGGGGCCCAAATATTTTCGCCACAGAATAGGGGGGGGGAATAAAAACCCGGTACCAAGGGACGGTTTGGAGGAAAAAACCAAACCCTAAAACCCGCAAAACACCCGAACTAGGGCCCCCCCCCCCGGGGCCCCGGGGGAAAACCCAAAATTTCCCTTAATCCACAAAGATCGTTGGGGCCCCAATCCCGATGGTGTCGCCAAGGGGGAACCAACAACAAAAAGAAAAAAAAAACCACGGGCACTCTAAATTCACCGGGAAGCGGGGAGGGAACCCCCCGTTAGCCGAGGAAACAGGATGCTGGAAAGGACTGGGGCCCCATGACAAACCAGCGGCTTTAAGACAATCTTTCCAAATGGGCCCAAAGGACAACCACAAAGAAAAAAAAAAATCGGGGTCTGGGTCCCCGTTTAAACTCCACCCTTTTTATTCGACCCCCCCCAAAATTTGTGGGGCCCCTTTTTTCCCCACTAAATCCTGGGGAGGGGGTTTTCCTCTCCGTATCTGGGCATGCCCAAAAACCCCCCAAAGGGAGCTTAAAGCAAACCCCAGGGGTGTAAAACCCGCAGCCGCGAAACCTGAGGGCTGCCCTCGCCTTTTCCGGGATCCCAACCCCGGGGGACACAGTGTTGGTGACTTTTCAATGAGGATCAGATCCCCCAGCCCCAAACCCTTGGCCAAGGGACGGCCAGTCCCCTTTAGCTTTTTTTGGCGCGGGGCCTATCACCAAACTGAAACGAAAGGTCTCGCCCGTTATTTTTTTTTTCATGGCCCTTTAAACTTCCTCCTTACGTCCCCGGGGGTAAGGGGGAAAAAGCATACCAGACCAATTGCATGCCCTCATAAGACCGCCTTCATTTAGAGGAGCACACACCCCTTCAGCACCAGATAATCCAGAAAAAAGGTGCTACCCTTTTTTGTTCCTCAGAAAATTTGGAAAGAACTAGAAAACCTTTTAAAAAATGCCCCAAAACAAAACAATGTCCTCAATAGGGCTAAACTCGGAAAAGTTTTAAACTTTGGGCCTCTAAATTTCACCCTCCCGGGTGATTAACCCCCGACTTACAGATGCGGGAGACCGGAAAGAAGTTTTTCCCCCATCTCCTCCCTACGCAGACCCCTCCATCCTTCTAGTTCTTCCCTAGGGAGGGCACTCTTCCCTCCTGATCCCCCTGTCCCGGCAAACCTCTTCCCTACCAAACCCCTGTCTGGCAGCTTCTTTTCCCTTTCGAGGGCTCCTGTCGAGCAGCTCTTCCGCGCAGCATAGCCCCTTCCCTATGCCCTAAATTTTTCCCCCCCTTTTGTCAGTCTCCCCTCTGGGGGGGGGCCCCCTAAACCTATCCAACTTCCCCCCTTCGCAAATTTCCTGCCTACGCCTCTTCCCTACGTAGGGGTTTTCCCGCCTTACAACCCTTTTCCCAAAGGGGGGCCCTCACCCCCCCGTCCCCTGTCGCTCCAGAAACACAGGACGGAGGTGATGTCCTTTGGGGGAAAATTCCCCCCAAATCCCGACACGGGGGGATGAAACCCTCCCGACCCCCCCCTTGGGCTCGAAACCCTTTCCCTGAGGAAAATCTCCCCGGGGGAATACCCCTACGAGGGGAAACCTGGAGAAAGGGGAAGGGTTTTGGTCTCTCGACCCAACAAAAACCCCTAGTTGCTTCCTATGCTTGGCGCTTCCGGGGCGAAGTGCCAGTCGGGGCTCGACAGGAAGACCCCCCACGAAGAGGTTTGTAAAATACTCACTATACCCTTTCTACACACTGGAAAAAAGTAAATTACCGTAATCAAGTACTGGGACAAAAATAGGGGCAAAAGTAACATATTTTAAATACCCTTCTTTTTCGACGCACGCGTCGCCAAAAACCAGCGCCCCGGGCGTTGCCAAACAACAATTTTCCTACAGTTATCAAATCCCGGGGAAAAGACTATTTCCACTTAAAAACAAATATTTTAGGGGGTGGGTAAAAATGTGTTTAAGTGTGTGTGGCGTTGTTGGACAAGTTCCGCTGCTCCCACTCTGGCAACCCGCGCTCTACAAAAACGACAAAAGTGCGGTGGGGCTCACCGAAAAAAAAAAAAAAACCCAAAAAATATGTCCCCGGGTGCCCCCACTTTGGCAACAAACCCCGCTCCACACAAAAGCCCCCAGTGCGGGGGGGCGGCCGGAAAAAAAAAAAAAAAAAAAAAAACTGCAGACGGAATCCAAGAGAGGAAAAAACAAAGGGGCACAAACTCCGATTTCAACCCCCTGTAAATCAATAACCCGGGGAGAAAAAAAAAAAAAAAAAACGGCTAAATTTCAAAACCGGGAAAGGAAAAAAATGAGCGGCAAAAGAAAAAGGGGGAAAACTTAACCCGGCCCAAATGCGTGAGGTTTCCCGGGGGAAAAGGGGTTTAAAAGCGGGCGACTCCCCCCCGGGTTTCCAAATTTGACCCCCCAGTCACGCCCCGGGTGTTTCCCCCAGGCCACAACAAGACCCCTTTTACGCTAGATTTCCCCCCCAAACCCCCCACAAACAAACGCAAAAAACCCGGGCTAAACATATAAAAACAGACAAAACTAAACAGGTACTCCCGGGGGAAACGAGAGGGAGACAGCCAGCCCTTTACATCCCGGACGAGCCCCCCCAATTGTCCCGGGCCCACCCCTGGAGGGCGCCCGACAGGAAGGGCTAGGGGGAGTAAAGGGGAATACACCTCACACGCCCCGCAAGAGACCACAAAATAAAGATTACATAAAACACCCCATTTTTTCACACCAAAAAATAAGCTTCCGACCACACAACCAAAAACAAAAATCAAGCACTCCCCCGCACACAACATGCCAATCACATCAACACTCCCACCCCCCAAAACAGCCGATTAAAATAAACATTTCACCATACACGTACACAACACAATTACAGCATTCCAGCCAAATACATATACACAATTAAAAAAAACTTTCCCCACACCATCCCTTCTAACACCCAGTGCCCACCCCCCTGCCTCGTCAATCTACGGGACACCCGTCGCACTATGTCCAAACCCGGGGTCGGTTCTCGCGGGGATCGCTCAAAGCCCACCCCGACTCACAAACAGGCAGTAAGACCGCCCCGGGAGGGGGGGGGGGGGGGGGGGGGAACGGCGCGTTACGGGAGGTCCTGAGGGGGGTCGGGGCCGCCATCAAGACGGCGGGCTCCTCTCCCACCCCGGGGTCCCGCCCCACGGGGCCTCGCCCACGCGTGCACACCCGTCCGTGGCCCTACCCAAGCGGGGCCCTAAACCCACACGGGCACCATCCAGTCCGGGGTCTCAGCCAAGCGGGGCCTCAACCAGCACGTGGCACCACCAGTCCAACTCCGGGGAAGCCCCCGGGAGGGGGGGGGGGGGGGGTGGGACTACTGGGGGAGATAAAAGGGGAAAAGGGAAGAAGGGGAGGAAGGAAAAGGGACGGGAAACCCCGCCCATACAGTCTGACCCATGCGTCAATCTTAACACCCTCGCATGAGGGCAGGGAAGTCTATTAAATGACCCACAATCCCCCTCACAAAGATCGGGCATAACACAGTAAACCCATCGAATCAGGATATTCCTGGGGTCTTCTCACACGATGCAGGTTAAAAAACTGCATTAAATCAACGGTTATAAAACAAAATAATCGTCCCCATCCTTCTCTCACTCATGCTTAACATTTTCCTTTCCCTTTGGAAAAAAATCAAAAACACGACCATCGCTTAATAACTGCCACCACATTTGCAAATAAAATTTTTAAAGGCATAATTGTCACATTTTTTTAAACACTTTCAAAATAAAACAAATCTCCAACCCGCATCCAACGAAAATCACTACCACCTCGCGAACAAAACTCGTTCTCCTTGCACACACAAACAGACGGTGCCGAAAGGGTAAGAGCCCGAACTGACAGGGGGGGACGAGCGAGACCAAGCAAGTTCCAACCCGGGAAACACCAGGTTCTCCCCATCCCACCGACAACCCATCACCAGATCATAAAAAAGGAAAAAAAATTTTGGAAATAATTTAAATGGCCAGGGTTTAAAATGAATTAACCAGAGAAAAGGGCTCAAACAAATTTCTCTTTCAAATTTTGAAAACAAAAAAAATTTCGCAAAAGAGAAGACTAAGCCGCAACAACAAAAAATCAAAAAAAACAAACCAAGAAAATGATGCTTACCAGCTACCCGTGGGGGACCCAAAGAGGCGGGTCAAACGACCTCTCTCCCTCTGTCCAGCGAGAGGGAAAAGGGGACAGGTGCGGGGCAAGAAAATGATGTCCCTCTCCTACAGCCGACTGCAGGAATTTAAATAGACTGTACTTTCATGATACGTGAAAAACCAAACGGGCAGGGGCCCCAGAGACATTCCGCTCGAGTGAAGACAACCTCCCCCAGCAATGGCGGGCCCAACATGCCACCCTACTCACAGAGTAGCATACTTTAAACTAAAAGAAATGAACCGGCGACAGTAAAAAGACAGGGGAAGGGCCCATAACAGAAATTCGGAAAAGGTACCGCCCCCCGGAACTTGCAGGATAAATAGCACGGGCGGTGGAATTAGAGAGAGAGAGAGAGAAAGCAAACCGAAGTTGAGTTGAACTACACCAAGGTGCAACCGCACCACAAGCCACACTAAGGGACGGATACACGACAACAGCAACGACAATAAATAAATAAGTAATTCCGCCACCCTAGGTGGGCCGAACGTCGTAGGCCTCGTGACAAACTCGTGACAATGCTACTATATATTATGTGTTCAAGTAGTTTAGCTGATATGGATGTAAGAGATACAGGTCTATAGTTCTGCTTTTGTTTTGTCACCCTTTTTGAATAAGGGAACAATGCTCGCATCTCGCCACTCATCAGGTATTACTCCCTGGTCCAGTGAAGCTTGGTAAAGTAGTTGGTATACCTCACTCAATTCATTGGCACATAATTTTAAGAGCTTGCCAGGAACGCCATCGGACCAGTAGCTTTGTTTTCATTGATGTTGGTCAGTAACTTAAATACTCCTGCTTTGTTTACTTTGATGTTTTGCATTTCAGGGAGTTTATCATCATCCTTTAGTCTAACGTTAATTAAAGGTTTGGGATTTGAGAGAACTGAACAAAACTGCTTGTTTAGTAAGTTTGCTTTCCCTTCAGGGTCCTGTATTAGGTTATTCTGGTTGTTTCTCATGTCTGGAATCCCAATGTTGTCCTGTCTCTTACTCCTTATGTAAGACCATAATTTCTTGTTTTGATGATCACCTTCTGAAATCATCGAATTAACATAATTGGAGTGAGCAAGCCTACATTTTCTCTGACACCTTCTCTTAATATGTTTATACCTAACCAGTAATCTTTCTGAATTAGGATGTAGTTTCAATTTCTTAAAGAAACGATGTTTCCTTCAACAAACGTTAGTTTTTGTAGTAATCCATGGCTGGTGTTCTTGCTTGAAGTTATTTTAGTAGGTTTAGGTTAGGTTTTAGTTTGTAGGGACAATTGCCTTTAGCAATTATAGCCAGAACTGGCTTTACATGTCCCTTCTATGTGTTATCTGTCTTCACACGGTCAGGTCTTTAACTCGCTCAAGTCTTTATTTATCATAGTCAAAATAAATAGTCTTCAGTAATACAGTATCATCGATGAGCTTTTGAAACGGTTAGTATTTTGTGCACGTTTAATGTTAGGGGTTAATTTATTCCAAAGATTTGTTACTCTGTTACTAAAAGAAAATTTCCTTAGGTTAGTGTGATAATATTCATGAAAATTTTATCCACACTATTTCTGGTAATATCAACTCTTGATGCAGTAAAAAATTTTGAAATAGGAATATTGTCAACACAGTTAAATATTTTATAGACTTGGATCAAATCGCCCCTCACTCGTCTTGTTTTTAGGGTAGGCAGTCCAAGAGCTTTTAACCTACCTTCATAGGAAAGATTTTGTATATTCTTTACAAGCTTTGTTGCTCTTCTTGTACTCTTTTCCAAAGCAGCAGACTGCCTCTTTAATCGAGGATACCAAATTGTATTGCCATATTCCAAATGAGGTCTAACGAAAGCCTTGTATATTTTTGTAAAAATATCTTATCTATATGACTAAAAGTACGTTTAATTATACCAATCATTTTATTCGCTTTATTTATAGAGTTTTGAATATGCTTATCGAATACCAGGCCAGAATCAAAAGTGACACCAAGATCTTTTTCATAATCACATGTTGAAATATCTGCACGCTCACCAGTATTAACTGTTTAGCATTGTGTATTGGTATCTTGGGTTCTTACGTCCAACATGTAACACGTTGCACTTGTCCGCATTAAAATGCAAATTCCATGTGGCAGACCATTTGGATAATTATCAATATCATTTTGTAATGTATTATGATTATAAGTTGTATTATAAATTTTTGTATCGTCTGCGAATATATTGCAAATACTTTCCACCGAGTTTGGCAAATCATTTATAAATATTGTAAATAATATGGGACCCAAAATACTCCCTTGTGGTATACCACTTAGAACTTCCGTAAAATCTGAATATGAGCTTCCTACTCTAACTCTTTGCTGTCTTTTAGTTAAAAAAATTCCTTATCCGGTATGCACTCTACCTGTAATTCCATATGATGATAATTTCACTAATAGCCTCTCATGGGGAACAGAATCAAAGGCCTTTTAAAAGTCTAAATAAGTATATCTACATTGTTGCCATTATCTAAAAGTTTTGTTAAATCCTCCATGACAAGTAGAAGTTGTTACACAAGATCGATGTTTACGGAAACCATGCTGGCACTCTGTATATAGATTATTCAAAGTCATATGATCTACGATCACATCCCGTATAATTGATTCCATAATCTTACAAACAATTGATGTAAGACTAACTGGCCTATAATTTCCAGGATCTGTCCTAGTACCTTTTTTGAATAAAGCTGTCACATTTGCAGACTTCCAGTCCATTGGTACCACACCTGATTCAATTGACTTATTAAACAAAATACTGAAAGGTAATGCTAGCTCATTATATGACTCCTTAAGAACTCTTGCAGGGATCATATCAGTCCACAAGATTTATTGGTTTATATTTTTAAGTCTCTCTTTAACTGCACTGGGTGTAATACACATATCTGTTACAGTGACTCCACTGGACCTTGAACCACTTTCCAAGATTCGGAATATTACTATTATCTTCTTTTGTGAAAACGCTAGAAAAAAGTCATTTAAAGTATTTGCCTTATCTTCATCTGACACTGCTAAACCACCATTTTTTTGTATTCAGTGGTCTAATGCCAATATTTGTCTTGGTCTGTGATTGTACATATTTCCAAAACTTTTTAGGAGATCTTTACAATTAGATGCAACTTTTTTTTCGAATTCGATCCTTTCTTTCTTTTTATTTTTTCACATTTATTCTCATCCTTATATATTTCATATATTCACTACCTTGTTTATGCACATAAATCTTTATATGCATTTTGCTTTTTTTGTAACTTTCCTCCAAGCCTTCTTATCCAACTATATTGGTTTTTTCAATATATGTGTTGAACACTTTTTTGGAATATATTATCAATACACTTATGAATAGTGTTCTTGATCATTTTCCAACACTCATCCACATCCAAGAGGTACTTTCACACCAATTTATCATACCCAAATCTTTCCTTAAATTTTCATAGTTACCCTTATTGAAATCATATCTATATTCGCCCTTTTGGATTCTTTTTCCCTCTATGTACAGAAAAAATGATAAAACCTCGTGATCACTTTTTGCAACTGGGGCACTATGTTCAATATCTGAAATCATTCTTTCGTTTTTAACCAAAACTAAGTCTAATATATTCTCTTTCTGATTTAGTCTTTTCCTTGTCGGATTTTTTACCACTTGAGTAAGATATACATCCCTTAGACACTCTATAAAGTGTTCATCTCTCTCATTTGACCATGTACCTTTCCAATCAATATCGGATAATTAAAATCACCTGTAATACACACAACATCATAAGACTGTATTGCTTCCATTTTCATAAGTTTAAATAGTTTTTCATCATTTTCTTGTGATGAAGCAGATTTTCTGTATGTGTTTCCAAATAAACAGTCAAATTTTCTTTACTTTTAAATTGAATCCAGACACTTTCTTCAAAATCCACATCATTTAGTTCCTTACATTCGTAAGCACATAAAATCTCTTAACATATAAAAAGGCACCTCTTTTTAGAATTATTACTTATAAACAAATCATAACCAGGAATAGCAAATTCTGAAATATTGAAATCTCTCAAATTTTGGGAATAGCCTCAGTAATGGATATAATATCAGGATTCTTATCATCAATTAAACCGAGAAACCACCTTTTTTATTTAATAATCCATCAATGTTAGTATATAAAACTTGTATTGGAAAATTTTGATTTGAAACAACTGTAGATTTATTCTTTACAATATTTACATTTTTCTTGCAGGATTCCTTCTTGTCTCAATTTCCGGATGACTCACCCTGACCAAGTCTGGTGATCTTTTCACAATTTTCCCATTTCTGATCTGTAAGTTTGTTTCCCCATTTTGTTTCTCCTCTCTTAACTGTTTCATGTGCTCTCGCTCTCTTGGTTGTAATCAGGATTTATGTACATTTTATCCTTTTGTTCAGTCTTCCCCTTATTGATTTTGTAAGCATTCTTCAGGATTTCTTGTTTTATTTCTTTTTTGTATACCTTCACTCTCAGGAGGCACGGCCTGCTTCCTCCTACCGGTCCAAGTCTGACAGGGTCTATGAACATTATCTTTCTCACCCTTCAGTTCTGGGCAGATCTGGTCCACTATTTTATTCAATTTGTTAACCTCGTTTTTGTTTGTTTTATCACTCTCTGGTTAATTAAAAATTATAAGGTTTGACTCTTTTTCTTTATCGTCTTTCTCTTCAAACCTCTCAACCAGTTTTCTACTCCACCCCTCTTCTATTTTTTTTCAAGCATTTCTGTCGTCCCTGCTTTTTCAATCCTCCAATCCTTTTCTCGAAGACTGAAAAGCTTAGCAATAAATCCAATTTTTTTTCAACAGGGCCCTTTTTTTCCCTTTCTCCTTCGAGCATCCATCGCACACCCACTGGATTCGAGAATTTTCCTTCACATAGGAAGCTGAACTCTCTTTCAGTGAGTGCAGTGCACCCTTTGTGTGCCCAACGATTGCAATCATGGCAAGCAATGCCATCTGTCACGCGTCAAGCGTGACCCTTCGTTTCCACCCCCTTGCGAGGAGATTTCTGTCCCTATTATTTTCATCCTATATGCCCATTTTTTAGAAGGGACCAAATCTTGGGGCAAACACTGCTCGACTGGTTTTTGAGCAGTCGCTTGCTATTCACCCCAGCCCTCGCTGTGCACTGTCTTTGCACGTGCGTCCCATTCATTTGCGTTCACTCAGTTTTTCTCGCTCGCCTACGTCACTATTGGAAGGTGGACAAAAGTTGGGCTTGGGGTGAGTTTGGACACTCTGATTTGGGTGGTGATCGAGTCATCTCGTTTTTTTCTAGTCATTGATCATTTTGTTGGAGAGGGCCTCGTCCCTGTATTCTAGATAGCAACTGGAGTGGGCATCAGCCCACTGGAGCAGGACTCGTCATCTTGCTGGAGCTCATTATCACCATCTTTTTGTTTTTTACCCCCCACATCATCATTTCGTCTGGAGAAGCGAAGGAAGAAGAAGGAAGATCCTGAGAAGAAGACATAAAAAAAAAAAAGAACACTTAAAGAAGACTGGAGAGGGCCAGAGGACAGGAGGGTCAGACTGGGGTGACATCTCCTGGAGGGTCGGTCTGCATGGCTGTTTTCTCTCTCCCCAGACGTGGTAACCTGGCGACTTCGTCCTCTTGGCACGAGTGGTTTGTGGTGAGTGTTAAGTCTTAAATTAATAATTTGGTGGTACTTGGTCACGTTGAAGACGTTTTCTTTGGTCAGATTTGACATTAAATTTTTTTTTTTCGATCGACTCTGGGTTCGTTTTCCAAGCGTCACAGCCTCTTTAGTGTGAATCCTACTTATTGCGAGTTGTAATTCATACATATCAGAACTGTTTCCTTTCGTTCCCCTTTTTCCTCTTCTCCTCCCCATTTTCGGTGTCGACTAGCGTACCACATTTGGCGCTGAAATCGTTATTTTAATTTTCATTCATGTATTTTCAAAATTCACAAGGATTCTTTATTTTTGTTTCAACATTCCAGCGTAAATTTTTATTTACGGCATTACCTTTTGGCGCCTAATGGTCGAGGCTGGGGAGTTGTTGGTGAGGGAGTTGTTTTGGGGGCGTCTCTTGTGTTTCCCCTTCTTCCCCCTTTTTCCCTTATGGTGACCGGGCGCCCTTGTCTTGTCTGTTTTGTTGGGTTTTATGGAGAGCGAATGGTGATATCATTTTCGTGCTTTATTTTCATATCATCCCTCTTGCAAAGATGTTTGATGGATTGTGTTTCAGAGACAGTCTTATAGACTACTTGGTCCTGCTGGCCTATAATCAAAATAATTTGATGATTGATTGATTGAGATAGTTTAGGCAGTGTTTTTCTTTCGGTTCAACTCTGTATTTACACGTTTGTAGGTTTAAATGTAACCATCAGTTTTCCTTTTAAATACTGCCATTCATAAGGTGATTCCGATTAATTTTTTTTTTTTTTTAGTTCAAAGTGTCCTCTATAAGTAGAGAGTTTTGTAGGTATGGTTTATTGTGCCTGGATGCCAGTGAATATATATAGAGTTAGGTGTAGGGGGCTCCTTGTGTCATGTTGCCTCCCTTCCCCACATTTGCCTTCCACTCGCGCCCCCTCCCCCTTTCTTGTTTCCTGCCGACCAGCCCGTATAGGTGTTCTCACTATATGATGTGCAGCACTTTTCCCTTTCCTTCTCCTTCCGCCTTTTTCCCGGTCTTCAACTGCCACCTCACCTCCTGTCGTCCACGCCCTGACCTGGCTCCTGTTGGCCGAGACAACACAGCCTGCTGCCCTGGGACCCGGGAAGTCCCGATTGTGATGTTGGCACTTCTTCGCCTGTCCCGACATCATGAGGCGACTGCAGTGAGGGGGCGCGCGTGAGTCGAGGGTTTGTGGGTGAGAGGTGTTAGACTCAAGGTAGCCCCAAGAAGACGAATCGAGACAAGAAGCAGACAGCGTATCAAAGAAGTGAACTGGCTGGAATATGTTGTGTTTTTTTTAGGTTTGATGTTGTTGTTGTTGTTTTTTTTTTCCTCTTCGACGGGTCATTAGTGTTGTTTCCAAATAGTTTTGTTTTAAAGGAGTTTTTTTTTCTCATGTGTTTATCATTGTACACATTTCCCTTTTCCCTGCGGGCTTCAGTAGTGTGGGGTAGGTTGGGGGTTTAGGTCTCCTGGGTGCTGTATTGGGTTAGGGTGGGAGATTTAGTATCATCACTGTTCTATCTAGTTAGTTAGGGCCCCGCCTCTTCATCTCTCATTCAATATCTATTTAATGTGAATAAATGTTGTGGTTTGTCTATCTCTTGCCTGGTGTTTGATTTGTGCGCTTGAGGTCAGGTACTTGCGGTTCTCCCTCTTCCCATGCTACGTCATTGTTCACCCTTAACCGGGTGAACCGTGACATCTTGGGGGCTCGTCCGGGATTTGGGTGAGCCTGCCCCAGTTTGACCTCGCGGGCAAGTCAACTCCGGCACCTGTCCGTCTTAATTGTTGTGTGGGTGTTGGAGGTAGGCCTTAGTGTGTAGGGGGCCTTCTTAGGGTTGCCCGGGATCCTGTGGGGGTTCGGGAATTGGGGGTGAGACGGGAGACCCTTATCCCTTGTCAGCATTGGCCTACTCCAGGCTCGACTTCGGCGCGCCCGTTGTTTAGATTAGGGATAGGGACTTTCTCTTGTAGGTTAGGTTTTGTTTTCCAGGGTAGGTCTGGCGGTGCCAGTATTTGTGCTGGTCTAGGGTCGGTCAGAGGTCTCTACCAAGGTGAGGGTGTTACCATGAGACTTTAGGAGAGCCTGGCTTTCCTCTTTGTGGAACCACACATGGTTTCTGGTTGTGTTTCTCAGACCTGGTCTGTTTAGAAACACTAGGAGCTGTTGGATGATATCTTGCTGATACGAGGAGAGACAGACCTCTGACCTGTGAAGGTGAGTTTTCGAAAAAAAAAAAACGCTTTGGATTTTATTATTTCGTAATAGTTATAGACAGTTATATTGTCTGCATACGTCAGGGCGTTGGCCAATTTTTTTTTTCAGTTTAAAAGGTAAAAAGAAGGCTTGTTTATTAAGACAATTTGCAGCCGGTAGGGTGGTCGCGTATTGCGTGTTGAAAAAAAAAGGAATAAGAGGAGAAAAAAAAATTTTTGATTGTTGCTCCCGCGCTGTGGGGAGTGGCGTGTTGCACGTTTTGTAAGCGTGCAGGGATTAACTGTCAGTCATTTCAGGAGAACGGGTCGTGGTCAAGATGTAGAAGTTTGCGTGCGTTTCCGCATCTTTGTGTGGGACGGGTTCTAGCCCATCACGTACCGAAGGGAGGTCCGAGTTGTTCTGGTGATCATAGTCCGTACACACATCCTTGAGTGTGAACCGGGTATCTGACTGCGAAGCGCCTCGACCTCCAATTTGTTGGTCCATTCGACTTGGATTGCTCATCTTTTGAGCCCTGTTAGTTTCATTTCCCGTTGGGCCATTGGAGGCGGCGTTTAGTCTTCTTCCTCCAGCAGGGGAAAGTGAAGTTACTTCCAGGAGGGATTTAGCGGGAAGATATCTCGTAGTCAGGATGGCGACCGAGGAGACAAGCGAGTCACCCGTAGTCAAAGCCGAATGTGGGACTTATTGGCCGATCCCCAGGTCTCACTGTAGCTATCAGTACGCCTACCACGGTATCGCATACTTACTCGGGAGCTGCAACTTCTGTGAAAGCTAAGACTACGCTGTCATCTGTTGCGAGTTCCCAGGGTTGGGAGACGCCAACGAGTGACTATCCAAAGACGGGTCCTCCTTTGAGCGCACCCTCTCGGTCTCAAGTCCACCGCTGGGTTAGCGACATGTGGGGTTCCTCTCCGACACCAAGACTTCCGATACAAGATTTCCGCTCCGGGGCCAGTACAGTCTGACCTAGGGACTCTTCTCTTATGATGGAGGGCAACGTAGGGAGAAAGACTGGATTTAGAGAGACAACGTAGGGAAGAAGAGAAAGGAAAGAACAAAAACGTAGGGAAGAAGAGAAAGGAAAGAACAAAAACGTAGGAAGAAGAGGAAAGGAAAGAACAAAAGCGTAAGGAAGAAGAGGAAAGAAAGAACAACAGCGTAAGGAAAAGAGGAAAGGAAAGAACAAAGCGTAAGGAAGAAGAGGAAAGGAAAGAACAACAGCGTAAGGAAGAAAAGGAAGAAAAAGAACTGAGACTAGGGAGGAGGAGGAAAGGAGAGAACAGAGATATAGAGAGGAAGAGGAGAAGAGAGACCAGAGAGGGAGAGAGGAAATAAACGCCCTCTACCAGGCTCTGCATGCCTCCAGTCCCAGATAGGAACCGAGGTGAGGGGAGGGAGCCATCCGTCTGCCCTCCGTCTCTGCGGTGCCAGAGCTGCGTCCTGGAGAGGACATTGACGTGTTTCCTAGAGCACTTCGACTCTGTGGCAAACAGCTATCATTTGTCAGATCAGCACAAGTTTTTGTACCTCTCCAGTGGACTGACGGGTAGAGCGAGGGAAGCCATATTAAATCTTGGGAGAACCCCGACTTATGAAGAATGAGGGCGGCGCTCCCGCAAACGAATTCATCTCACTGCGGAATCATAACCGCGTCAACTCCGGACTATGAAGAAACTTGCGGAGGAGACATTTCTTCAATATGGGAGCGGCTGCGGAGGTCCCTTAGACATTGGGTGGAGTTGTCCGACATGCCTCAAAGGACTTGGTGTTGTGGAACAGCTTATGAATGTGGTAACTCCAGAGCTGAGATTGCGTCTCACCGAGCTTGACCCCAAGACCTTTGCCAGTGCCATAGAGATCGCTGAATCCTTCGCCGAGGCCAGGAGGGCCCTTAGGAGGACGGACAGAAATCCTGCACAGATCGGTTGTGTGAAGACCGATGCCACACCCCCAGCAGCCTGCTGCTCCTGGCCTCAGCTCAGAGGTCAGGTGCCCCCTCGACCGCCGCCAGCTGTTGCTCCTCAGTGTTTTTCAACGTGGGCAAACCAGGGCATTTTCGGCGAGAGTGTCCCAGAGCACGAGGTCCGCCTACCGTGCCTCAGGGCGATCGTGGACCAGGGAATGCCCGGTCTTCTTTGGTCACACCAGCGCAACGGGTCACAGCCCTGTGTTCCTCTCGGTGGTTGGGGCACAGGTTGTCGACAACATCCGCGACTCAGGAGTCCACTGCTGTTTTGTGGATCAGGCCGTCGTTCCGCCTGGGGTACAGCGGGGCCCTGATTGTGAGGTGGCCGGCATAGAGGCTGGATTTGCCTCAAAAAGGCCCACGTACCTCATCCCCATGAGCACTCCATACTTTGAGGGAAAGGTCTGGCCGTAGCCCTTAAGGATCCCGCATACTCCTTGCTCCTGGGAACTGTGTACACTTCGCTGGGGGAGAGGCACGTCGTATGTCCACAGATTTAACCCGAGCGGGTATTTGTGGCTGCTGTCACCCGGAATATGGCCAGGAAGGGTGATGAAGAGCTTCGGCCCATACACCAACCCCCTGTGGACGCCTTGGCAACCCAGATCAGTCCCGAAACTGTCAAGAGGTTGCAGTATAGGGACGCATCAGTCAAGGCACTTCGAGAGCTTGTGGGTCGGCCTTCTAAGAACGGCCGCACCGGACGCACCCTATTTGTGGAGCATGATGGGATGCTCTACCGCCAGTACTCCAACCAGAGTACTCAGGTACGGCAGTTAGTCGTACCCAAGGACTTACTCCCACGTCTTGCGAGTTGGCCATGACTCGCCCATGGCGGGGCACATGGCGTAAAGAGGACGCAAGAACGGATTCAACAGGAGTTCTACTGGCCTGGCATGAATACGCGATATCAAAGCATACATGCCGGTCATGTGACGTGTGCCAGCGGATGACACCCAAGGGAAGAAACACAAGGGTGCCTCTGGGCACTGTGCCCCTAGTGGGTGAACCCTTTTCTAAGGTGGGTGTCGACCTTGTAGGTCCCATCTCACCTCCTTCGGTTCGTGGTCACCGGTACATTCTGTCCAGTTGACTACGCCACTCGCTAACCCCGACGCATCCCTCTGCGCAACATCGATGCGGCAACAGTGGCGGATGCCCTGTGGCAGATGTGGACCAGAACAGGGATTCCGGACAAGGTGCTGTCGGACCAGGGCACACAGTTCATGTCTGACACCATGAACCAGGTCTACCAGCTGCTTCCATTCATGGTCAGACCACTTCCCCGTATCACGCGCAGCTAATGGACTCGTGGAGAGGTTCAACGCCACGCTCAAACAGATGTTACGACGCCTGTGCCGCGACAGCAAAGGAGTGGACCGTTCATCCCTGCCGTCTTGTTCGCATACAGAGAGGTCCCACAAGAGAGTATGCGGTTCTCCCCGTTTGAGCTCCTCTATGGAAGAACCGCAAGGGACCTATTGCTATTCTAAAACAGCTTTGGACACAGAAGGAGACTGACCCTGTGGTCAAAGAGGAGTCCAGCTATGTTATCGACCTCAGAAATAGGGTGTTTGAAACATGTGAGCTGGCTCAGCAGCACCTACGTAATGCCAGGGAAAGGTACCGAAACTCTACAACCGACGCTGCAGGGAGCGTGGTTCGAGCCTGGCGACGAGGTACTACTCTTGCTTCCCCTAAAGAAGAATAAGCTGCAGCTGGAGTGGCAGGCCCCCTTCAAGATCATCGAGCGTGTGGGAGACTGGGACTACAGGATCAACATCAGAGGAAAGGAGAGACTCTACCACGCCAATCTCCTGAAACGTTACTACCGAGAGAACAGTGTTCTTCTGGACATGCTCCAGTGGTGGTGGAAAAGTCGAGCATGATTCAGATATGTTTTTCGATATTCCCTCCGTTCCCCTACAAGCTGAAGAAACATGGGAGCACGTCGAGATTTCAGAGACCCTCACGTTGCGCAGCAGGATGAGGCTCGGGAAATGTGCGGAATTTGCTGACATCCTCACAGACCTTCCTTTGCGTTGCCCGCGTGGAACATGTCAGCTTGTTCTTTCGAAGGATGAGCCAGTCAGAGTTAAACAGTACCCTTTACCCCATTCCCAGGCTGATCACATTAAGAAGGAGGTGGAGTCTATGCTGGCTATGGGAGTCATCGAGAGAGCCAAGTCACCTTATTCGGCTCCCATCCTCCTTGTCAAGAAGAAGGATGGCAAGCTGCGATTCTGCGTGGACTTCCGCCGGCTCAACAAGATATTACAATTTGATGCAGAGCCCATGCCCGATGTGGAACAGATTTTTGCTGAGCTAGGTGGAGCGCGTTTCTTCTCCAAGCTGATCTCGCCAAGGGATACTGGCAGGTACCTATGTGCCCCAAGGACAAACCGAAGACTGCGTTTACCACTCCAAGGGACAATACCAATGGTGGTGATGCCTTTTGGGCTGAAGACTGCAGGAGCTATTTTCAGCCGCGTCATGAGGAGGTACTGGCGCCTCTTCATTTGTCTGAAGCCCATAATTTCATGGATGATCTTCTTGTTACCACTACCACCTGGAGAGACACGTTATTGTTTTGCGGGCTGTGTTTTACCCGCCTCAGAGAGGTGCAGCTAGCCGCCCGACCTACCAAGTGTCAGCTGGGAAGAAGCTCCATTGCATTCCTGGGGCACCGGCTGGAGCAAGGATTTATCAAGCCTGAGGAGGATAAAGTGGATAAGGTGTCCGCTGCCAAGCCACCGACGACCAAGCGGGAGCTACGATCTATCCTAGGACTTGCAGGATATTACAGGAAGTTTGTCCCAAACTTTGCAGACGTGGCGCTTCCACTTACCGACCGCACTAAAGGCAAGCTACCCGAGAAACTCCAGTGGATGACGCCTGCCAGCAAGCCTTTGAGGCACTGAGGAAGCTCTTACCACAGGTCCCATCCTTCTGCTACCTGATCCCGCAATACCCTTTGTGCTACGCACGGATGCTTCAGCTACTGGATTGGGTGCAGCGCTCTTCAGGATCAGGGCAAAGGGCTTCAGCCTGTGGCCTATGTAAGCAGAAAGTTGTCTGCAGCAGAGAGCCGTTACCACACCATCGAGCAAGAATGCTTGGCGGTGGTGTGGGGAATACGTCGTTTTTACCCCTATCTCTATGGGCGGAAGTTCACTCTGCATGCGACCATCATCCCCTGCAATACATCGATCGGATTCGTCCTGTGACAGGCGACTGATGGGCTGGGCTATTGAGCTACAGAGCTATGCTTTCACGTTTCAACACATCAGTGGTCCAAGCAATGTGGAGGCAGACTACCTTAGTCGCATGTCCCCATTGAGTGTTTTCCCCAGACCAAAAAAAAAATGAGCCAGACACTGACCCTACCCTGGTACGACTTCTGTGCAAAGTGAACCTGGGCACTACAACCCTACCCTGGTACGACCTATGTATCGTGAGTCAGGGCACGAAACTTTTACACCCTTCCATGACTGTCTATTCACGCTTGTACTGTGGAGCAAGCTCCACTTAACAGCTCAGGCTGAGGTGGGTCGTTTTTCAGTAAAACGACGCTTTTTGGGGGAGGGGTGTGTCACGCGTCAAGCGTGACCCTTCGTTTCCACCCCCTTGCGAGGAGATTTCTGTCCCTATTATTTTCATCCTATATGCCCATTTTTTTAGAAGGGACCAAATCTTGGGGCAAACACTGCTCGACTGGTTTTGAGCAGTCGCTTGCTATTTCACCCCAGCCCTCGCTGTGCACTGTCTTTGCACGTGCGTCCCCATTCATTTGCGTTCACTCAGTTTTCCTCGCTCGCCTACGTCACTATTGGAAGGTGGACAAAAGTTGGGCTTGGGGGTGAGTTTGGACACTCTGATTTGGGGGGTGATCGAGTCATCTCGTTTTTTCTAGTCATTGATCATTTTGTTGGAGAGGGCCTCGTCCCTGTATTCTAGATAGCAACTGGAGTGGGCAGTTCACCCACTGAGCAGGACTCGTCATCTTGCTGGAGCCATTTATCACCATCTTTTTGTTTTTTACCCCCCACACATCATCATTTCGTCTGGAGAAGCGAAGGAAGAAGAAGGAAGATCCTGAGAAGAAGACATAAAAAAAAAAGAACACTTAAAGAAGACTGGAGAGGGCCAGAGGACAGGAGGGTCAGTGTCACGTGTGAGTACACCTGACAGGGGGGTTCTTAAACAGGTAATGTGCAGTGGCAGAAACGGAGCGAACACTCAATCCCTCACACCACCAGACCACAAGAGAAAAGAAAATTCCACAATATTTTTACTTCACGTTACAACCATTACACTCACACTAGCACTCCAGATGGGTATGGGTCATAACAAAGAAGAGGAAAAACAGCCGAGAGAGGAAAAGAAAGAAAGAAAAAAAAAAACAAGTGGGCATAGAAGAGAAAAAGCACTATTCAAACTAACTGACCTAGGGACAAAGTAAATTAAATAGACCACAAAACACGCCAATATCCTGGATCCCGCTACCGTCCCCTCAACCCTACAAAACC